>OY728135.1:966642653-966849984 GCA_963277665.1 Viscum album
TTGTGCCTCCCAAACTCTCTGAAGAATTGGGGGAGTGACAACCATAGACTAGATGTGAGATGATCAATCACAATCCAAGAAGGATATTTGAATCGTGACTAGATTTTCTATCACCTCACTCAGAAGCTGTAAACCAGATCTCCTACAAAGTGCATTTGCCACCACGTTCCCCTTCCCAGGAGTATAGACTATCTCAAAGTCACAGTCCTAGAGAAACTCAAGCCACCAACACTATATCAAGTTCAGGTCCTTTTGATATAAGATTTATCTGAGACTGTTGTGATCAAAGTAAACTTCAAAATGTTCACCCATTAAGTAATTTCACTACATCTTTAGCACAAAGATCACTGTTGTTTACTCCATGTCATGGGTGGAGTAGTTCTACTTGTGTTTTCCTAATTGCCGTGAGCCGTAGGTGATAATTTTCTGCTCCTGCATCAGGAAACTACCTAGTACAGTCCTTGATGCATCACATTAGACTAAATACACAATTCCCTCTTCTGGAAGCCTCTAAATGGGGAACTCATCAGTCTCTATCTTAGCTTTTGAAAGCGATGCTGACACGCCACCTTCTACAAGAAAGGCTCCCCCTTCTTTGCGAAAGCTGAAAAGTGTTCCACTACCCTAGAGAAGTTTGGTTCACAACACTGGTAGTACCTATCCAATGTAGTAGTCCCACTCCCTTTGTGGAGGTAAACCTGGAAACATCTTTTGAAAAGATGTCCCAACACTCTACGACTCCTATTGGGAACTGAAAATTCAAAACTCCTCCTACCAAGAGGGTAAGGCTGGCCGAATCAAGAGTGATCAGCCGCACCCTCCAATGCATGGGTTTATCCTATGCTGTATGGGTTTTATTTTTCTCTAACTATGGAAAAAACCATTCCATCATTGTAGATAAACCCCAAACATTTTGCCTAATACAGTCAATCTGAGTATGAACTGTGGATGTCCAGTCATACCCAAACTAACGTTGTAAGGCCTCGACGTTGCCAACAAGATGTTCTAATTGAAACTCTCACCTCAAGGGTCAGATCACACCAATAGAATAAGTGTGATTTTTTGAGTCTCCTCCCAAAGGTTTCTCCAGACATAATGGTAAAATCAACGGTTTGAACGAAAACTCCAGGTCTTGAACTAGCTTTGGGGAATGGAGGAATGATTTTTTCTTATGTCTATTAATACAACAGCTAGTAGTAGACACAAACCAAACCTCTAATCATTCCTGGAGCCCTTGGGTCACACTCCTTGACTGCATGTAGCTACTCTCTTCCCCTATCCTCTATCTCCCTGAGCCATGTGGGCACCACATTAGGGTGGTGGTTGTGACATGTCAAAATGTATACAACCTCATGATGCTATCCTATACCCACTTTCACATCCGTTTCCCAGTAGATTTATCTGCCCTATCACTTCCTCTTCCCAAAACATTTTACACGACCATGTCTCTGAGGCCGGCGTTAGTTTCCCGCTTTCCCACTACTAACATTCCCGGGTTGTATCCGCTCATCCCAAAACTTTTCAACCACAAGGGTTCTCTCTACCACCCAAACATAAATTGAAATGCCCTGAGGAATATTTCCCGATCGGATTTCCCAAAACACACCTCTCTCGGTGGTCTGATCCCTAAATCATTTATTGTACTGTATTCATCGAGTACCTGGGATGGTTGGTACGCTTCAATGAATACTCAGCTACGAACATGTCGTCCTGCCGAAGCTGTTAAAGCTCTTGGGAACACTCACCCCTTAGAATTTTATGGAAAGAGACCCCCTTTCTATGGATGGATCACAAGCTTTCCCATAGAAAAGTAACTTCATCGCAAGATCAGGGTAATCTAAACTCTATTATAATCGTGTTGAGCCACGTAGAAGGCTCTCTTCCATGACAACCATCTGATCGAATGGTGCCCTGGCAAGATTGAAACTCGGCCACCTCCTCAAGCCGGTCCTTAGCCACTTGTGAATAAGGCTCACCTTAGAACCTGAGGGGTATCTAATGCTATAACACATGTAAGGTAATAATCCTACATGTGTCCTCTACAAGTACAACTAGTTGTAACTATTGACCAAAGAGCTGTGATATAGCTATCACACTACCCGAAGGTACCATCTCAGGAAAAAAACCATGTACTGAAGCCACATCACCTTGCAGACCATACTCATGGTCCCTCACTAATAACGACTAGCTTCTAGGATCACCATCTGATCTATTTGTGTCCCAAATAGGCAAAAAAAGCTAGCCACAACCTCCATCCAATACTCAGCTGCCTGGTTATCTATCCCGCCTCGAAACCTCAGAGGCCTCTTCCACAGGAACTTGTGTAACACTCTCAGTCGGCATGCACGGTCCACTAGTAGTATCTGTTGCCCAACGGGTGGTGGTGCTTCTAGTGTACCACTCAATGGTGCTATAATAGTAAGAGGGCCCTGCGCTGAAGTCTCATCACTCGGTGGGCTGTTATCGTGTACTCTCTTGGGAATCCTAGTTGGTTGTCTACGCAGTGACACCCTTATAAGGAACAGTGGCACCACGGTCATTATGTTATACCTATTGAGCTGACTCAAATAGATCACAAGAATTTTTTTTCAAAAACTAACGCAATCAGTGTTTTCATGCAATGATTCAAAAATAAGAATTCAAGGTCTTGGTGTATGGATACATCAGCCGCCATACCAACACTGGATCCCCAAACAAAAAACCACACTCATAAAAGTTAACACTATTTCTACACAAAAAAGATCAGAGTCCTAGTTCTTCGGTAGAACCGACTCCTATGATACCCGTTTGTCGTGACCCATCCCTCGGGGCCCATACCATGACTACCACAAGCCCACCATCTATAGGCCATGGGTTGGCGACTAGAACTCGAAAGGAGTATCCCTAAAATGGGAAGGCATTGCCTTTAAACCTGTAAAATCACACAGACTAGAACACAACAAGATGTAACCACAAAGTATACTTCTACAGAAAAAAGTTTGTTGAAGGTAAAAGGGCTGGAATACATGCACAACTAGAAAGTACAAGTACAATAGAAAAGGGGAAAATAGATCTTGGATCGTCCACTGAGTATCCTACCGGGAGGGTAGGTACATATCATGATTAGTAGTCACTGCGTCACATCACACCAAATGGTCCACCTCAGAGTACCGTCTAGTATTGGATCCCTCAGCCTCGATCAATGATGTCTGTCAACTGCACAATACACAAAAAGGTGTGTGAAAATCCCATACAGGGGTGAGTTTAACAATACCTAGTAGGGACCCAGAGAGTCCCCAAAGGTCTCTCAGAATTCCACAAAGGAAAATAACAATGCATGATCTCAATCACAAAACACTAATAAAAAGACACAACTCAAAAAGAGTCTCAACTCAACTAGGTATTAGTGAAGTAAATAAGTACATATGATTAATCGTAAAGCTAGATCATCTTATTCTGTCAAGAGGTACTGTTGCTAACAATACATAGTATTACCCTCCAATGATTAATAGGAACTAACCCCCACAATGATCCACATAGCATACGACCCACCCAAAGTTGATAGGTACAAACCCCGTATGACCCACACAGGATCTGACCCACACAATATCGGTATGTACTGACCCACACAGGATCGATGAGTGCTGACCCACACAGGATCTGACACATACATGATTGGTATGCCCTGACCCACACAGGATCGCTGAGCGCAGACCCACATAGGATCAGTATGCGCTGACCCACATAGAATTGACAAGCGTTGACCCACATAGGATAGATAGGTACTAACCCCCACAAGGACCCACAAAAGATCCAACCCTCCCAGAGTCAATAGATACTAACATCTGTATGATATATCTCCGACGTCCTCCTTACTTACAGCCACTGGATTCCTCGCCCCCGGTGCTATTGAGTTCCGTAGAATCTATCCCTTGAGATATCGGTCGTACCTCGATCACCACTAAGATCCAAAAAAGAGTACCCCAAAGGACTGTCATGTCGCAAGGGTTCCAACGTGACATATGGAACGTTAATCAGATGTATGGTCAGTGATTTATCAAAATTTTAATGCTGAGGACCCGTTTGGATTCAGGTTTAATCCAACCCGGCTGTACTCCAATATTCTCTAAAACTCAAGAGGAGTATTCCAAAATAATTACCATTCACTAAGGTATTTATTACACAGACGTCACGTCGATTGGATTCTCGGACTGTTAGTTACACCCCTTTTCGTGAAACTAGGTGATCGCACCTCGGTCGGCCCCAGCTCGGTCGGCCCTGCCGAAATATGCCAAAGGGATTGATTCTCAAAAGGGGTCACAACGCCACTGATGTCGTGTCAAATGGAAACCAGGTTTTTTAGTTATTGGAGTTTCTTAATTCAGGGACCGGTTGGGTTCGGGCCTGGTCCGGCTCGGTTAGCCCAACATGATGCAACAGGTCCCTGGGTCTACCTGACCTCGCTCGTGTCCGACCTACTATGGGTCGTCCCAGTTTACTAGTTTTGGCACATCAGGGTTGGCCCGGTTTGCTTTGCGAGCATAGACTGCAGTTGGCCCAGCCCATTGGGTGGGGCTCAGCCCCCCCGCATTGACCCACTAGGCCACGGGTCCAAACTACTGGGTGGGTCTGGTACGTTGGGAAAGTCCGGCCCACTTCTGGTCCACGTCCATTCCGGTTCGCGAGAAGGAAGACCAGTTTCTCCAGATGGTCTCGAGGGTGTGAGTTTGTTTCGGCCAACCGGTGGGGCACTGCACCACTACATAACGGATGACCCTTTCGGCCGTTCAGGGTTTCACTGACCCTATGCGTCGTGAGGGCCATACCACTCTCCACCTACCATGACCATGGGCTATAGAGTTTTCCAGAGGTGTGAAACAATGCGCCGCTCTGCCTTCCTTCACGGTCGGCCGGTGCCGACCACCGTTGTCCACAGCGGCTACATTTCATGGTCCCCTTGTCCGGCGGCATGTGACTGCATGCCCCTACATCCTTCGTTGTCGGCCGAGCCAACTACCATCTCCACCCGCCAAAACTCCAACCACGGCCTTCTTCATTGGTTGTGCATGACGGGGCGCCGCTATCTCCTCCGCATTCGATCAGTGTCGACCACTGTTGTCCCCCACCGTACTAGGTTTCATCCAACCTAAATATTCCTCATAAAGGACACATCAACATCCAACAAAAATTGACGGAGGGTCCGGACCTTATTTTTTTGGCCCACACCCTCTGTGTTACCTTGATAGAAAGAGGGTGGTAAAAGATTTATCAACTCTTGAAATTAAACAAGAATAAACCATACAAAGATATCCCGCAATAACCTCTTGAAAAATGAATGAATCGCGGATCAACCCATTTGTTGACTGATCTGAGTTATTCATATTATTCAATAATGTTGAATAATAATTCATTTAAAGTTCATTGACGAATAAACCCCTACCTCATGTTCATTGGAGAGTTTCCATGTTCGGGGAAGTGTCAGAATTTATTGTACACGCAACAAGCCTCCAACGGCATCACTCGATTGTCATTCTACAATTCATAGTTCGGTGCCACCAGTCACCTCCCGCTGGAACCGGAACCATCCTACAAAGGTTTGGCATCTCAGAACTTGTTCAACACATTGTTTCTTGGGGAATCCGTGCTCATACCTCTCCCCAAGTTACATATAAATAATAGAGTGGAATGGTAAGTAACGACGTTGGGAATTAATGGGGGATCATTAATTAGAAACCTTATTAATTACCCAACGATGCTGTTACACATGATTGAACAGTCAAGCCATTTATTGGCTTCACACGTCACTTTTCCCACCTCTACTTTTCTGTTGTAAGATAAGAAAGAAATAAAATAAAATATTAATGTTATTTTATTTATTCTCTTAAAAACACAAAAACTAACTTTTTCTCCCAACCCATAGTGGTCAAAGTGATGCCTTTCATTATTGAATCATGGTGCTACAGATTCAATGGTGCCCTTTCATTTTTAATCCTAGAACAGGTTCAAAAGCTAGAAAACAACGCCCACACGTTTACTTAACGTACCTAAGAAAAAGTTCATAAAATTATTAACAGTCACTCTCGACTCACACTGGTCAAGGTTAGGCTCCTCTTAAAGGGAACACACCCTCATGAGCTCAAAATAAATCTCAAATTTTTAATCTATATTACCGTTAAGATGTTATATATTTTACAATAAAATAATTCTCACTTAATTATTTTATTTATGGCCAAAAACAAACTTTAACTGGTGGACCCCGCCAGCCAATGTTAGTATCATCCTAAAGAAGGAATACATGCACGAGTTCAGCGATGGTCTCAGATTTTCAATCTGAGTTACCATTTGTGACTTATAAGAATTTAAAAAAAATATATATAATTTTATTATTTTATTTACTGTTATGCCATTTTGGGTTTTCCCACTGGTGGCCTGTTCCGACTGAACATATTCCATGCATAGGGTAAACCCGTGAAACTAAATGCAATGGTGTCCTAAGATTTATGATCCAAGAACTTGTTTAAGAGTTATTCTAATTTTTTTTGTAAAACATCTCATGCTCGCTAAATCAGGCTGAACCAAATTTTGACGGATCATTCCGGGCGCTCTGAAACATGGAATCGTGTGTCGTTTGATTTTGAGACCTTTAAATAATCCCAAATAATTTAAACTTTTTTTATATGGACATTCTGGATCTTTACACAATCTATCATGGATGTGGTTATGGGTCTAAAATTTATGATTTGTAATGCCTTTATCACCTTTTTCTGCCTTCTTGATGTACTTTTCTTTTATTTCTAATAAATGGTCCAAGGCTTGCCTATAACTATGAATCTCTCATATATTATGTGGTGGAAGGAATTTTTTTCACTTTGGTGAACGGAATCAACATTAATTCATAGATCTGTCTATTTTATATTTTCTCTTTTGGGGCATTGGAATTTCAAGAGGGATGTTCAGTCATGGGGTTTACAACATGGATTCAAATTCTTGGATTGTCCATTGTGGAAAGAAATTTGATATAGAAAAATCCATTTGGGAAATGGTGAATATGTACACACTATAGTCATGGTTTTAGTATCATAAGGTGTTCACAAAGTTTATTTATGGGAAATAGGGATATCACCACACAATATTGATGTGAATGGTTGTTATTTCTTAAGTTAGAAGTAGAGTTCTAAACATGGGAAAGGGAAGTAGTGATCTGTGACTCACCATGCTAAATTATTATATGTGGTGAGATGAAATAGAGAGGTATTTTTTATTACACTATCTCGATGACTATGTTGAACATAAAGGGAGATAAAATTAAATCCTCCAAAATGTTATGTAAGGAATCATGCCAGTAATGGGGTTTAATTTTTTTTCAAAATGAATGGTAGTTGGTGGTATATTTCCTTTTAAAACACTAGATTCTAAATGTATTTTGACAATGTTTCACCACATCTATAGTGACGGTCACCACATTAAGGTAGAGTCTATTCTTGACTTATCTATTAATAAGTCCATATCCCCCCTTGTATGACTTTTTATCTCTCCCTTTGAATACTAGCATAATGTATGTCTGATCCCTATTTTCTATCCACATCCCATGAGTTTTTAAACCCATAATCCCATTTTGATAAATCACTTCATGATAATGTTACCATATTAATTTTGACACCTCATATACCTTATGCTAATTCATTATTCAAGGTCATGTGGTGGGGTTACTATATTTTTTTTATAATATTTTCAATCATAATGTGATGATGTTACATTGTGGATAGGTTATGGAGTTGTTTCTTTTTATTTTCATGGTCTTTGACAATCATTCATTCTTTTTTACACATATAAAATATAACACATCAAATTGTGGTAGAGGATTCAAGGAATTTCATTTTTGTTGTGCATGTGTGGGGTTAGAATGATTTATTTTCTTTGAATTGTGGTTAAATTATACTGAGGGTTGAAAATAACAATAATTAAAAATTAATTGGAATTACGTGTAGTTATTTCATGTGGTTTATGACATGATTTTATGCCTCTTGATATTTTTTAGATTGTTTGAATCATTAATTGTGTTTATTGTTACTACTTTGAAGTATTAGTATTCTTGAAATTTAAAGAAATAAGTAATTAAATTAATCATAATTTTAATAAATAAATGGAACTATGAATATTAATTTCCGTATTCCTTCAACGTTATTAAATATTAATGAATTTATTAATGAATTTTGATGGATGGTTTTCTGGCTATTGTTTATTAATGATTTGATTTTTCAAGTTAATAAATATTGTATATAATGAATCTATTAATTTAAGATGAAAATAAAATTTTTTTAATATAGATTTGTTTTGGGATTGTATTATCTCATTCATTTCTGCTATAGGATTCAATTACATGGTGTTATGGCCCTAAATTACCTTTTAGTTTCCTATGCTAAAAAAACATCTTTAGTATGTTTGTCCTTTATATTTTTTTATTTCTTGTTATTATTTTTTTAAAACTAGTGTGGTTATGATATTTTTTGATTAATTTAAGTGAATGGAGAATATTATTTGAGATATGGGATTTCCTATTTACATGATTTTTGTTTGTGGATTTTAGTTGGAAGATATTTATAGGTTGAGATATGGGTGTTTCCATCCTTCTTGGGGTTTTCATTGATGTATGGGTTTCTAGAAGGGTTATTGTTAGTGTATCTTATTTTGAGTCTTTGGAATTTAATAAATATATAATTGTAATACAATAATAATTGAACCTATCATTTTGAGTATTGAAGTTGGTAATTTTATAATCAATATGAATTATTTAATGTGGTGATTTATTAATAAAAACCATGGGATAGATAGAGTTACTCATTTAGGAGAATGGAATAAAAATATATAAATTGTGGTGTGAAATATATTGCATGTTCACTTTTATGAATTGAATCTACTAAATAAGAATTTGTAATGGGATAGAGGAATGGTTGGTAATGGCTAACTAAAAAATGAAAATTATTAATGATTTTGAATCTAGGTGATTTTGAGAATATAATAAATCAAGTATAAAGATCTTAGTGTTGGATTATAGGTAAAACCATATTATTTTATGGTATTTCCCTTCTTAAATAAATTCAATTTCTTCAATATATTATGTTACACATAACACATAGCATATAAAAATGATTAAATGTAATTATTTAATTATGATTGTTATCACCTATACCTTTGAATGGAGAAAATGAATGAGTTTAAATAATAATAAAATTGTAATTTATTTTTTTAAAAAAAGAAATAAATTTGATATGAATTAATTAAAACAAAAATTAGAACTAATTGATAATAGAATTCTTTTTTATAATAAAACAATTTTATACCCACCGTAGAATTTTATCATAAAATTTAATTAATCACTAATAGTGAATGATATTTATTAAAACTATATTTTATATTTTCAATAAAATGGTTTTAAATTAATCCATTATGTTTTGTAGTCTTCATAATTGAATAAATCAAAATTTTAACATTAAAATCTATATATTTCTGAATGACTATTTGATATCTTTTTTTGAGCACTTATTTTAAATATATTTTTTGAGAATTTTTTAATTACAATTTGGAAAAATCAATTTTTTTTTGAAATATTAATATCCATAATATCTTAATTTAATGGATTGGTATTTTTGAGAGAATTTTTATTTTTTGTAAAATAGTGAAAAATGATTAATTTTAATTGAAATCCTCTTTTTCAAAAAATTTATTTATATAGTTAAATTATATAAATTTTCTGAAAGTATAATTTTTTTCAATTTTATTGAATTAAAACCAATTTAGTTCAATGGAATAAATTTCACATTTAATTTAAATATAAATAAATTTCAAACTTTTAGACTTCTCACTTTAACAACAGGCAATTTCATTGTGTCTGCATTATTAATTTAAATATATATTTTAAATTTTTTTGAAATAAATTCGTTAAAATGCATTAAATATTTTGATTAGGATTTAAAAAATTAGTATTTATTGTCAATATTATTTTGAGGAATAAATATTTTACTAGAGTAAAAATATTATTTTTCATGGTATGGGTAAAAAAGAAACATGTAAATGTTAAAAAGGTAATGGCATGAAATAGCAAAAAACTACAAAATATAAAGGGTTTTAAAATATTTAAATCCCCTAAAAATTTTATAAAATCTTAATTTCCATCCAAATTCATGTAAAGTAATTCCTCCTCATTTTTTTTTTGTTTTTAAATCAATTGTAATCATTACATTAATAACATTAACCAACCTCTCATAAAGTATAAATACCACCACTCACCACCCCATTTCAACTCACAAGTCTTGAATCCTATAAAATCCCTAAAAACTCTCCTCTATACTCTCTACAAATAAAATTTCTTCTTTTTTCCCGGAAATACCAATTCCAAGGTCCTCAAGTGGTCTACTAAGGAGGTGATATTGAAGAGGTAAATTTCTTAAATAACATCTCTTATTTTCTTTTCTTCTTCTATATTCTCCTTGTATATTTCAGAAATAAAGTAATAATTCTTACAAAATAATTTATATAACGTAATGATATATTCTAAATTGAATATAATTTATCCACCTCACATATTTCCTCCTCCTATTCAAAGAAAATAAAATATTGTCCAAATTGTGTTGGTTAATCATGTGTGTGAATAATTATTTGGCACGTTTTCCATTACCACCTTCATGACTGATCAACAAATTATTATTTAGATTAAATAATTATTTAATATGTATATTATAACCTATTTTATGTTATGGAACTAATATATACTATTAATATTAAATAAAAAGAAACTAGTATGTGGTGTTCGAAAAAAATAACCAAAATAAACTAAACCTTATCATTAATATTTTATCAAATGTATCAAATTCATATGAGAAATGAAAATTATTCTTTGGAAATTTTATACTCTGGGAAAATCATTAATACTATCTCATTCCATGTCTTGAGTTATAATTTGATTTTATAGGAAAATACAAAATTTTACATGTTGGAACTGACCATGAAACCAATGAATAGAACACACCCAGAACCCTGAAAATAAAAAAATATTTTTAAGGAATGTGTCATAAGATTCTATAAATGGATCATATATTGTATTATAAATATGAATATTTTTTAATTATTTATTAATATTATTTAAACCATTATACATGAGGCTAAAGTACAGGACACAAAGGGATGTGTGAGGTAAGGGTTTCTCGTCTTAATTTTTTATTATATGAGATATATGATATATTCAACACTAAATCCTTTTATGTCGTGTATGTATGGGTCTTTTATTTATAATATCACGAATCAAACGAATTCATGGAATTATATGTTTAATTTTATAATTATTAATATTATTAATAGTATTATTCAATTGATTTCAATGTTGTTATTGGTTTCTTAACTCAATTTCCATTCATTGAGTTATACATATATTTTATTGATTATATTATTCCATGATTCTATTTAGAATAAATTATATGTTTAATTATTTTATATTCGCCCATTTCTTAGTGTTTAGAAAATATTTATACACATAATCTTCCCATCGATACATTCTCACCTCAATGATACAAACATTTTAAGGGAATTTCTAGTTTCAATTTTTATTTTATGAGATGTATATCATATTCAACATTTATTTTTGTTGTGTGGTGTATATAATACCCATGAATTTATTTTATGTTTCTTATCCCTAAATATATGTGGACTGAAAAATCCATTTGATTATCTCCATTACTAGGTTTAATGGCTTCAATGTTACCAATGTGGTAACAGATTTTTGTCATAATTTTTCTTCTTTGAAACATTTATTATTTTATACACATATATTATTTTATGAGGGGTATACAATGCCCTTTGAAAATTTTATTTCATGATTCTAATTATTGTCATGATATTCCATGTTTCATTTAATTTTATTCATTCTTGGGACTTATGATTCAAATGTTTAAAAGTTATATGGGACCCATTGGATTATTTAAGGATTATTTTCCTCAATAAAATTTCAATGATCTCATTTAAAGTATTCTTATCTGTTTCAACATACTTTGTTGAATATATTACATCAAATATGTTTTTATATTATGATACCATCTAACATATTTAAAAAAATTATTATATTTTGACTGGGGATGTACTATTTTAATACAATTCAACATATTACTCTAGATTGATTGTGATTATATCAACCTAATTATTGTTTTATAAAATTTGAATGAAATTTTAAATAAAAATTTACATTTATATTATGTTTCAACACTTTCATATGAGGAATTTTTTGTAAATTATAAGGGATGGAAATGGACCTCCGTAACCCCTCAATGCAATAGTAGGTCTCATGAGAAAAACTTGTCTGGGTGTGGAATTATGTCATACTAGTTTATGTATGGTGACTTAGACTATGTCTTCAATGTGATTTTAGAAATCATAAATTTTTAATTCCATCAATATGAAATTAATTTTTCTATTTTCTTGTTATTATTAAATTATTAGAATATCCATTTTTATGTTTTCCATCTCATGTGATTAGTTTTGTGGCAATATTTGATCAACTTTTAATCCCACCATATTATGCTAAATCTATTGATAAGTGGAATTTGTTTTATTTTCCTTTCCCAATTAACTATTTATTATTTATGAATGATTCCAATACACATAACCGTTAATGAGAATTTGAGATCACCCATTTGTTATGTGTTATTTCTCTCCAATTTTCCAAAAAAATTATTATTATAGATATATAAGGATACATTAAGGGGTAATAGTGCTCTAAAAAAAGTACCTTATGTGTTTTATGTTTAAGCTGTAATTGTAATTTCAAATATGTATCTATTTTACCAAGACTAATAAAATATCTGATTCTTTGGGATATAATTACTTGTATCGTACACCAATGTAATAATGTATGGCACTAGATCTGGGAAATTGGGGTCCGAGCGTTATAGTTGGTCTCATCAGAAGTTTAGTAGAATCATTGGGAGAATGATTTAGGAAAACATAAATTAAGGAAGTTAAGTGATTAAATATCTTATGAAGATAATATTATATATAGGATATTATCCTATATATATCTTAATAACCATAGATAACCTTGTATAAAACTCTATACTCATAGATTGAGAATTTTTTTCATGATTTACATATCATTTGACTAATATGTTTTTGATTATTTTATATCACACTATGATTCTTGTATTTTTATATTTAAAAATTTTATTTTGGTTTTATTAAATGGATGAAAGAAGAAGGACCTAATTTATATAAAATTTTCTATAAAATGTGTTGGATAAATATTTCACCAACAACATTATTTTTAGAGGAATAAGGAATCATCTAAGGAATAATGTTGATATTAGAAGAATACATGTTTTGATTAAATTAAATTTATAGTCACCATCATGGGTTTATGAATTTAATGACAATAATTTGTTTAAATTATCATGCACCATTTTTAGATTTTATTTTTTGAATGATAATCAAGATTGAGGATATTTTGGAGAAATTTTTGGCAATACATCCTATTACATTAGTATGTGTGAAAACGTTACATAAGAAATGATTTATTTAATGGTTTGGGCATAAGTTTAAAAATAAGGATACCCATTACGGTTTATATGATCATTGATTTTAATCTAATTATAATTTATTATATTTTGGGAATGAAAAATAAAACTTATTAGATAAAAATTGAGGATGAAACTTTTCATTAATGTTTAATATATTATGGTTATTTTTGAAAAATTACATCAAAATGATTTTTGAATTGTGTGTGGATTATATTAATATATTTTTAGAAAAACGGGCAACCTATATGTAGAGAGATAACCCATCACATTCTCCACGTATACAAGGATTAAACCCAAAAGAGAATATCAATAAGGGTGTGGCTCAAACCACTAACCCATGTGATGTCCCGATAAGTATGACATTTTATTTTTAGTTTAATGATTTAATGGATAAAGGATATGTTCTTTTTGAGGACCCTATATGATTAATGAAAAATATAATATTATGTAATTTTATTTTTGGAATTATAATTGAATTTTATTTCTAAGTAATATATGATTTAATTATGTATTTATGGTGATTTAAGTTATTTAAAGAAATAATTATCGTATCTTGGAGATTATATGTTTAGGGAATGAAAATTTTTAGAGATAAATTTAAAATTTATCTTTGTAGGCTATTTGATAAATTCATTATGATTTTTGGGTTTAAATATTTTGATATAGTGTATTTTTGGACATTACTATTTTGTTGAATTTTCTAAGATTTATTTTGTGTATAATTGTTGAATTTTGGGAGATTAATGTATATTTATTCATATGAGCTTTTTTTGAGTTATCGTATAATATTTTATCAGTTATTTTTTTATTAAAAAAATAATATAGTAATATATTATTTTCCTTTTATAGATTTTATGATATGTATAATTTTATTCTAGTGAATCAGGAAAAAAATCATCATTCTCAACATTTTGAGAAAAAGATGAGTATATAGTAGAAATTGATTAATGGGTGAAACTAGACATCCAAACTAATTATAATTTCGTACATTCTAACCTAATATAGTAACAAAATTACTCAACATTAGTAAAATTATTTTAGAATAAAAACATTATTCATTTAATTTTCTCAAGGATAAATCAATGGAATCTTTAAATCGTCCCAAAAGTTTCGATTTCTAATAACAGAATTTCTCATGACCATGTTCTCTATCATTTTTCATCAAAAAATGATAATTTGATTTCACATACATGTCTACATTTTCACTTCTTACAAATTTTACCACATTCAAAATCTAGATTTCTTAGCGACCTTCAAATTCAACTTTTAATCTTTTTACAAGGATATGTTATTAATCATATTTATGATATGGGTTTTCGAAAAAGTAATTATTCTGAATCAATATTTGATTATAAAATTGAAATTTCTAATTTTTATGAAAAAAAATTATTAATGGATAGGATAATATAATACCCTAAAATTTTATGGCATGTCAGTTCTTTAAAAAAATCAATTTTTTTAATAGCTTAACTTACACTGAACATTGGCCTTAAAAAATATTAAATGTTATTATTTAATAGTAATTATTATTACATATATGTTTTAATGGTGTGAATTAATTATATTAACTAAATATTGAATATATACTTTACACTTGTTTATAAAATGAATTATTTGGTTACTAATTATGTAGAAATAAAAATGAGAACCAAAAGAACATAAATCAATTTTTTTTAAAAAAAAATATTTTATGCACATAATGGTTAGATATCTAAATAAATTAATGTAATCAACATTATTTAAAGATATTATATAACCTATATATTATATATTCCATTTTTTTAATTCGTAAAACATGTCTGATAGGATTAATAATAGAATAAATCAAATTTATGCATAAAAGGTTTATATTTCTAAAGGAAATTTTCTGCCTTTTGATGATGTATCTATTTTAAATATAAATATTCAAAATTTCATAAGTTTTATCCTAAAAAATAAAACTTATTTTTGAAATATTAATATAAAAATTATCTTATAATAAAAATTTCTTATTTTTTAGAGAAGTTTCATTTTTTGATTAATAGTGAAAAGTATTTAAATTTAATTGAAAACCATTTTTAATATAATTTATTTATATATTTAAATAATATATTAAATTTGTTTTAATGTATAATTATTTAAAATATATGTAAAAATCCTATTTAGTTCATTGAAAAAAATTCACATCCATATTGGATATAAAAACATTTCAATCATTTGAACCTTCACTTTAAAAAATGCCTTTTCTTTTTCTATGATAGATTATTTTTAAAACTAATTTAGCCAACATTGTGAATTTAATTTGGTAAAATAGAATCCATTTTTTTATATTAAGATAAAAATTAGGTTTAAGATATGTTTTACTTTTATTCCTAATAGATTTTCTTTGGAAAATAATATTTTTCTGTCATATAAGTAAACATGAAACATTTTAAAGTTAAAAATGTAAAGGCTTAACCTACCTATAATCTAAAACATTTAATGGTTGGTTAAGGTATCGGTAGACTATAAAAATCCTCTAGAATATTAATCAACAAAAATTTTCATGGAAATTAAACCCACCCCAATGTGGTTGACTTTAAATATAAAATAATCATTATTTTAATCAATTAAACACATCTCTCCTTAAGGTAAAATACCTCCCCGTTTAGACTAATTTTTTTAACTTCGTAATATATCTTCCCAAACCTCATCTAATAACTCACCCATGTCCAATTTATATTATTATCACCAAAACAAGAAATCCTTAGTCTTCAATGGGTCCTCTAATGGGGTGAAATTCAAGTGTTAGTTTTCTCAAAACACCACTCTTATTGTCCTTTCTTCTTCTACGGTCTCCTCCTATCAATAATCCATCAAGGAATAAAAATTACATAATTATGTAAATAATTGAATTTTCTATTTCTAATTTAATATAATATATCCACCCCACTTACTAACTCGTCTTATTCAAAGAAACGAAACCATTGTCCAAATTTTTATAGTTAATCGTCTTTGTCAATAATGATTATCCTCGTTTCCTATTACCACCTTCATATATGGTCATAAAAATTGTATTATGGTTAATGTTTTTTTTAAGTTATATAATAAACTGTTTTATGTTTTGGAATAAATATATACTCATAATATTAAATAAAATGAAACAGCTCTACGGTGTTCGGAAAACCCACCAAACTAATATAAACATTTTCATTAATATTTCATCAAATGATTCATCAATATAAAAGAAAGAGAAACGAAATATGGGACTATTTTGAATATTTTAAATTTATTAATACAATTTATTTATGCTTTTTGAGTTATAATCCCATTATAAAATAATATCAATAATTTTACAAGAATGAACCGATCATGAAAACATGAAACAAACACACTCGAAATCATGTATATAATGAAATATTATTAATGAATGATGATTAGATGTTATAAAAGGATAATATATGGTTTTATAAATATTAATATTTTTCTTTAATGGGTAAAAAAATTCTTTAAAACATTATACATGAGGTTAAAGTTCACAAAAGTGTTGGGAGGTGTGAGATAAGAGTTTCTATTTGCAATTTTACTTCTGTTAGATATATGCCTTCTTCACCACTTAATCCTTATGTGTGGTGTGTGAACATAAATTTGATACATAATATAATGAAAAAATTATATTTATGTTATTAATTATTTATATTCTAATTATTAATTTTATGTGGAAAACTATTCGACTGATTACAATGTGCTAATTAGTTTCCTTACCCAATTTCCATTCATGTGGTTATACACCTACTTCCTTGTTTACATTATCAAAATATTATGTGTCGAATCCAATGTTTACATATTATGTTTTTGAACAGTTCCTAGATTTTGGATATATAATTTTTTCATGTAATGACCCTATTTATAAATTCTCACATAAATGATAAGATCAGTATAATGGAGTTTCTATTCTCAAATTTACTTCTGCGAGACCTATTCCATATTCATCACTTATTTTTTTTGTGATTATATTTCCCATAAATATATTTAAATTTTATTATCCTTAAATATATATGGATTTACATATCCATTTGAATATCTCCCATTAATATGGTATACCGTTTAAATGTTACCAAAGCAGTAATGGGGGTCTTTTAAAAATTTATCTTCTTTGAGACATATATTATATTAAACACCTATCTTCTTTTATGAGGTGTATATACTTCTCCTTTGACATTTTATATCATGTATCTCCACATTATCATGAAATTATATATTTTATTTAATTTCATTCATTTATGGGAATTATGATTCAATTGTTTCAATAATGTATAAGAGACTTTAGAATGTTGAATGGTTATTATCCTAAATAATTTTCTATTGATACCATTTATTTTATTTTCATCTTTGAAAACAACCACTGTTGAGTCTTCTACTACATTGATGATTATCTCTTACGATACCATATTATATATTAAATGGTTATTTATTAGTTTGATTAGGATTTACTATCTTGATACGATTCACTATATTACTCACGATGGTTTGTGATAATATCTACATAATATATGTTTTTTAGATTTTGTATGCTAATTTAAATAAAAGTTTACATATTTATTATGTGTCAAAAAATTCATACGATTAATGTATTAGACTTAATATATTATGGGAGGGAACTTATATAGCCCCTTAATGCATCATTAGGTCCTATGAGACAAGCATGTTTGGGTATTGACTTATTCTTTACAAGTTTATATATGGTGTCTTCGACGAATCCTTGATGGTGAGATTTCGAATTTTTGGTTTATGAATTCCCTCATTATGATATTAATTTTTGAATTCCATGTGATTATTTTATTAGTATAATATTCATGGTTATGTTTTCTAACTCATGTTATTATTTATGTGGTACTATTTGATATCATTTATTCAAGACATATTATACTCAAGTTATTGATTAAAGTGATTGTGATTTTGTTATTTTCTACACCATATTTACTATTTATTACTTATGAATTCCTTTTATGTACTTAATCCTTAAATATAATTTGAGATCACTCATTTTTATGTGATATTTTACCCTGGTTTCCAAGAAGTTTATTATTATTGATATGTAGGGTTGGGCTAAGGGGGATGACTATGTTCTCAAAGAATATAATTTTTTTAATATAGAATTAAAAAGTAATTTCAAATATATATCTATTTTATGAAAAATATTAAATGATTTAGTCCTTCAGAATGTGATTCTAGGTTTCTTATTCAAATTTAATAAAGTAAGGAACTGGCTTCGGGCTATTGGGGTTAGGGTGTTAAATGCCATGTTTTTTATCGAATGATAGTTTATGATTGAGTTTAAGGATAGGTATTTTACTATAGTGATATTGTGCATGATATATTCTTTATTATATTCATTAATATGATTAATACCTTATGTTTTGAAGTAAACAAACACACAAATGATTTGGGTATGGAAATTTAACTCAATATCAATGTTAGTGAGGGAGTCTATGGTTTATTTGTCATACCTCTAAACTTCACATTTAGTATTGTAAAATGTATAGTAATATTAGTTCTTTCATGTATTAAGGTTTATGTTATGTTCCTATAGAGGATGTGGTGTCTCACAACATAAAAATACATGTATTTTTAGGGTATAACATCTTGAGATTTTAACACATACATGTATTCAAGCTATAGCAATAGTGGTTTCTTATAGATGTAATTTTTAGCATTTTTGATTTCATGATGAATAACATATGATATATGTGTTCTATTGGATTTTGAATGTAATATATTTTTATGTATGATATGATGGGGTCATCATTATGATGGGTTTCTGGGTTTTTTGATTACTTAAGGATGAGATTATTAGGAATTGGCCTTAAAAAATTACATATTATTAAGTTTTAGGCAAGAAAATACATTCTTAGACATTGAGGATATTTTCAGGATTAGAGTTTTAGAGAATTAATACATAAAACATACATAACATCCCATAATCATACATGTGGATACTCCAAAAACAATATCAATTTTTCATAAATATTAAACTATTCAAATAAAACATAATTTCTATGAAGAATCATCATAACATTTAAATTGTATTACTTATTTCGGTTACAAATCCATATAACCTATGAAAAACATTTAAAAACATGGGATGAGCACAAAAAGATCAGTAAGGGATATAAACAAGAAAATTTATTAGCCATGTGATAACATTAAAACCAATAAACCACATTTCATAAAAACTCATTAGCATGAATAGATGAATCATGTAGATTCCTTGGGATATATTTTACATATCATTATTATAATCATAATAAAACATGGATTAACCATTGGGTCAACTTCCATCTCCAGAGTACCCAATGCATTGGAGAGATATAATGGGGCTCACCCGCCATATATTGTGCTATAATGGGCTCAACCAAAAAATTCTTGTGATACAATGGGCTCAACCCAACATTTATTTAGCTCTAATGGGATCAAACCGACATAAATATGTCCAAGGAACATTTCATAGTAATAAATAATCCTGAAATCAGGAGAAAAAACACTCATTCCATATATTTATAAAAAAAATATTTATTTTAATATCATTAAAGAGATTCTAAAAGGGATTTTAATAGGAAAGTATATTACAAATATAATTTGCAGTGATAATTAATATAATGGAATAGATATGTGTATATAATATAAATACACATAATAAAACATAACATAAACAAAAATTCATAATGAAAAAAGTTGAAGGATAACCCATAGAATCGAATTGGTTTTAGAATTCCCTTACCTCTGGTTCGCCTTACTTAAAATGTGATTAAAACTCATGTATAATGGTTAAAAGAGTGTTATTTAAACTTTAATGAATCATAATAATTTTTATACCACCTTATGAGTTCATTTTATAATATCTTTACCCACAATTATTTTCAATTGTTTTTTATTTACATTGTTTTGGGTGTGTTCTTTAAATGGTTTCAATGGTAAATTCGTAATGGATTTTTTGTCAAATGGAAGAAAAAATCTAGATGTAAAATAATATTTTATTAACATTTTTATAGAATATTAAATTATTCCATAAATCAATTTTGTAATATGTTATTAGGATGAATCATTTGATAAAACATTAGTGATAATTGATAGTTTATTTTGGTGAATTTTGATCATTACAAACAACGTTTGTTTTATAAATTAATATTAAACATAAAAACTGGTTACAAAACATAATATATCATATAATATGTATAATATAATATTATTAAACGATATTAATTTTTAGGACTATATTTTAATGATTCAAAGGAAATTGGAGACACATCGCCCATAATGTTGGTAAATCGATACATTAGAGATGGTGTTTTTATTTTAAGAATCAGAAGGAGAATTCATGAAATATGATGATGAATTCTTACGTAAAAAGGTTAAAAATATAGTATATATAAGATATTAGAGCATTAATTCCTTTTAGATATTCATAGGGGAATAGAGTATAAGAAAGTAAGAGAATTAAAAAGAAAAAAAATAATAACATGGAAGAGGAATATTACCTCTTGATCTCTTCTCCTTGAGATCCTCCATAAGGCCTTTCGTATTGACCATTTTGTGAGACCATAAGCTCTTAGATGCGAGGAAGATACTTGGGAAGAATATTGGGTATAATCTAGGTGATGATCAATGCTTGAGAGGTTTTTTAGGAAGAGGGTGTGAGGGTGGTATTTATCTAGTAGGAGAGGAGGGGTTTTGAATTATTTTAATCATTATTTTGTTATTTTTTCTAAAGAATATTAATTGTATTGATTTGTGGGACAAAAAAAATAGTAATATGTGTATTTTAGTTCTAAAAAATTTCCATTTACATAATCCAGTACTCAAAGATGATGCAAAAATTCATTTATTTAGCACATTTCTTAAATTATCAAATTTCACTATTCACCAAAATCAAGTATTTTAGAAAAATCCCCAAAACTCATCCCAAGCATTTTTAGAAATTTATAATTCAATAATGTACCCCATTTCATTAAAATATGTTTCTAAATATGAGAAATTTAATTTTTAATTAAAATATTAATTCATTCGAAAAATAATAATTTTATAACTAGAACTCATTTTATAAAACCATGAATAATTAATCAAGGTCTCATAAAATTATATTATAACTACAAGGAAATAAAATAATAATTTATGATTAAATTTTATGAAACTAAATTTTAATTTATATTATTTAATTAATCATAAAATTTTAATTAAATATTTATCACTTGAAAAAATACAAACACTTATATAATGATCAATTTATCACTTATAAAATGGCATTTTTAATATTTCTTCATTGTTGAGGTTATAATACATTTGGCCAACTCACTATTCATAAGGTTCATATTACGATTCAAAAGATGATGTTAGTATTCATAATGGTATGCTACAATTTAAAAAAAATTATGCTAGTCCTTTTGACTCCAAATAACTTAATGATCACAACTTTGTATGTTCATTTTTATAAATTCAAAATTAAGATGGGGAACAATTTTGTTTAAGGGATATTTTATAACTATCTACATAAAAAAGTGTTATTATATAGAGACTCATTGTTTCATGCATGAAATTAGGTTAATTTTTAAAACTTTTGGGTGTTACACTCTCCCCACCTTCTGGATATTGCGTCCTCACAATATTTATTTACTTATTAAATAAGTGATGATACCTTTCCCTCATAGCATTTTTATATTCTCTTATTGATTCTTGAACCATATGGTTTCTTCAAAAAACCATTAACTAGTTGATTACCTTATTCTACAAGACATTATCTATATTAACAAGAATATGAATATGTCTCTCTTTATATGAAAGCTTCTCTTACAGCTGAATTACTTCCTGGCTCCAAAAACGAGATGAATCTGACATGTACTTTCTAAACATTGAAACACGAGAAACATTGTGTACATGGGATAAATTCAAAGGAAATTATAATCGGTATTCAACTAAACTAAATTCATCTATGATTTCATAATTTCCAAGGAATAGTGGACTTATATTTCCTTCTTTACAAAGATGCATAACACATTTACAAGGAGAGATAATAAGGAAAACATGATCACATACCTCAAATGAATTGTCTTTCCTCTTGTTATCTTTATAACCTTTTTTCCTGATCTGAGTTGTTCTAATGTGTTCTTGAATCATATAAACTTTATCTACCACTTCCTCTACTAATTCTTGTCCCATCAACTTCCTTTTCCCAACATCATCCCAAAATACTGTAGTTATACACTGCTTTCCATACATTTCCACAAAAGGTTTCATATGTATGCTTGAATGAAAAATATTATTATAAGAAAAATAAACTATATGAATATATTGATCCTAACATCCATGGTAGTCCGTTTAACATGATCAAGGAATATACTCCAATGTCTGGATTGTTCTAGTGGTCTGTCCATCAGATTGTGGTTGAAAAGCATTTCTAAAATTTAATTTTGTTCCTAGTGACTTCTAAAGGACATTAAAAAAGATAGGGGTGATCCTATGATCATAGGTAGATACTATGAAAATAGGAACTCCATGTAACCTGAAAACAAATTTGAACTACAGTCAAGAAAGGTGATCTAAATACATAATATTTCAAATAGGAAGGAAATATGCATATTTAGCCAGACAATCAACAATAGCCCAGATTTCAAGGTTTCCTTGATATATCTTCAGTAGTCCCACAAAAAAGTCCATGGATATATTTTCCCATTTCCACTCTGTAATTGGTAAAAATAGAGCATCCCCTTCAGTAACTACCGCTCTACATTAACCTATTTACATGTCTAACATTTCATGGTAAAATAAAAAATATATCATCTCATTCCATCCCTCCTGTAAAACCCTCAAAGACCATTGTACATCATTATGCTTCCCAAATGAATTGAAAATAGAGATTAGTGATCTTTACATAACAATTGTTTCTTCAACATAAAATCACAAGGAACACGTTATCTCTTCCCAAACCTCAAAACAAAATCCTTATCAAGGTTAAATTTTGGTAACTTACCCATTTTAACCAATTATTCCTTTTTCTATAAGTCGTTTCATTCTTTCAATGCTTTCTTATTTCAATATAACAGTGATGGCAGCACTGAAACCTAAAACAAAACAACGGAATTTCTTGTACTAAAAAAATCCTTGAAAAAGTTTATCAAATAATTCACCAAATGGACATGTTCTAAATGTATCATGGTTAATGTAGCATTATTTTTCAGAATCAAGGCATCAACCAGTCTATTTGATTTTCTTGGATGGTAATGGATCATGCAATCATAATCCATGATTTCTTCAAGATTTATTTTCCATATCAAGTACAATTATTCTTACCTATATATATACTTTAAACATTTATAGTTAGTATATATTTAACATTATACTCCATACAAATTATTCCTCAAATGTTTTAATGAAGAAACAGTAGAAGATAATTCTACATCATGTGTAGTGTAATTAAAATCATTAGGTTTCAACTAATGTAAAGAATAAGTAAATACTTGATCATTCTGCAACAGAAGACAACCAAGTCCCTTGAAATAAGCATCACTGTAGATTAAAAACTCACCACTTCGGGAAGGTAGGTCATGAACTGGAGTATTCACCTATCTTTTTTTTTAATTCCTAAAAATAATCATCACATTATTTGGTCTATATGAATTTAACTCATTTTTGAGTTAACATAGTCAGTGGACTAGATAACTATAAAATGATTTCATAAAACCTCTGGTAATACCCTTCAAAACCTAGAAAACTACGAATCTTATTTATATTTTTGGTTCTTGTCAATTCTTGAAGAACCTTTGTTTTATCAAGATCAATAGTGTGCCATCATTAGAAACAATGTGACCAAATAATGAAATTTTTTATAGACCAAATTTACACTTGATGAATATTATATACAGTTTATTTTCATTCACTGTTTTCAAATCAACACTCTGATGTCTTTCATGCTATTTTTTACTTTTAGAATAAACCAAAATTTAATTAATAAACACAACCAAAAATATGTCCAAGAATTCATTAAAATATTCTATTTATAAGATCCATGAATAAATAAGGTGTATTTCATAACCCAAATGGTATATCTAAAAATTCATAATGACCATATCTAGTACGGAATATGGTCCTTAGGTTTTATTCATCCATTAATATCAACTGATGATACCCTGACCTGAGGTCAACCTAGGAAAAAATATTGTGCACTATGGAGCTAATCATAATAATAATCTATTTGTGAAAACGAATACATGTTTTGAATAGTGATGTTATTAAAGGATCTATAATCTAGGAATAGTCTTATTGAAAAGTTTTTTTAACAATAAAGATAGGATCACCCCATGGTAAAGAACTTGGTCGAATGAATCCTTTATCTAATAATTTATGAAAAGGATTTTTTAATTATAGTACATCCTTTCGAGCCATTTGAAAAGGGGATTATAAATTAGATTAGCACCAGGAACCAAGTCAATAGTAAGGAGGTTAATTTTATTATTGACTTTGTTCCTGATATGTTATTAATTATATGTGTTAATTATTATAGAAAATCTGAAACACTTTATGAAAAAAAAATCATTTATCTACAATATATCTTATCATGCCAAATAGAAATCCAGTCCATACCAAGAATAACGTCAAACTCAACTAGAAGCAATAAAACTAGGTTTGAGGGTAAACTCTTTCCATAAAAGCATAGCTAAATTCTTATACTTTTCTTGCCACATTATATTCTCCAGGTGTTTTTATAATGAGTTCTGTTTTCATTTCATGAGGTGGAATTCCCAATTTTGCAAAACATTTCTCGGGAATGGAGGAATGTATAGACCTTGAATAAAACAACACATTTGAGAATTATATAAAAACAATAAATGAACATGATACCACATCATTTGATGGCTCAACATATACTAAATTCATTAAAAATTAATTTTTCTCACCCTTCTGCTTTCAATCATGCTGATTTCCTACCTGAGTGACTTGCTTTAGACACACATTAGGAATATGACCAAATTCTTTATAGTTAAAAAATTCCACCATCATCTTATCATTAATTTTATAATAACATTCATTTCACTCACAGGGCATGTGCCCAAACTTTACAAATCGTTATAATTTCCCATAATTTAGAATACATTCAATAGTATAAATTTTTCCAAGCATTTCCCAAAAAGAAACATTTATTTTCTAACCTCTAGATTTATTTGATGAATTATTCCACTATTCCTTCCAATTATAATGCTTCTTATTCTTATCATTACAAGGCACATATATGTCAGTAAACTCCATCTCAACTTTTTCAACAAAACTAATAAGTTTCTCATTGTTTTTAAACTCTATTAAAGAAAAATTTCTTCATAAAAATGGTTTCAAACCAGAATAAAATCTATTTATTTTACTATCAATATTCCATGTAAAATATGATATTTACCTGGACATTCTAGTAAAATTGGATTCATATTCTTCCATATAATAGTCATCTTTCTACTTCAGTTCCAAGAATTGTTTCTCCATTCTGAGTCAATAGTTTTAGGAAATTATTTTTCTAGAAAAATTATCTTAAAATCATCCCATTCCAGATGGTCAAGATCTTTTATTTATATTGTATTCCTAACTAGATACCAACATTGATCGGATTCACCTTTGAAATGTTAAATTTCTAGTATTACCTTTTTACATTACAAATATCCCATGACATCAATTATCTTTTCTTGAGAATTGATCCATCCATTAGCTATCACTTGATTTGCGGTTCCATTTAATGTTGGAGGATGTTGCCTCAATAAATTATCCAAAATATATATGTTTCTTCATGGTAAGTTATGTTACTCTATAGTTTGGATACCACCCCCATTTACAACCTCTGTCAACAGATCCATTACTGTCCCAAACAGCTCGGTTCGGATTCCCACCACTCCAGGCTGTAGAATAAGATAGATATCAGCCTCTTGGCACATTCCTACATCATATTCCTTGTTTCTTTTACAAAAACACATTCTAAACAGATATATCATAAATCAATAAACATGGTAATATTTAAATTCTATATAATTTCAAATAAAATATAAAGTAAAAATCATTTATGGTATTCTATTAAATTCATCTTAACCCCTAAAGTTATCTTAACCATCCTATGATACCAAATATAAGTATACATGCTTAAATTATTACATATTATTATGTTATAGAATATAACACACCTTGTTAAACATTGGGGGTATTTTAGGTTTAGATTTTTACGGAATTAGTACATAAAACATACATAACATCCTATATTCATATATATCGATACTCCAAATGCAATATCTATTTTTCCAAAATGATAAACTTTCCAAATAATACATAATTTAATTGAAAAATATTTAGAAAACATAAATTTTCTTTCTTATTTCTCTTACAAATCCTTATAACCTATGAAAAACATATAAAAACATAGGCTAATCACCAAAACCTCAGTAAAGGATATAAATAGAGAAATCGTTTATCATGTGATAACATAAAAAAATCCTTTTCATTCAAACTCATTAGCATGAATAGAGAATTCATGTAGTTTACCTGGGAAATATTTAACATATCACCCTTACAATCACCCTTACACATGGAATTATTTTTTTTTCAACTTCTATATATGGAGTACCCAATGCATTGGAGAGCTATAATGGGGCGTAGATGTCATATCATGACCTATAATGGGCTGAAAACAATATAAATATGTATAAGGAACATATCATAGTGGTAAGGAATCCAGAAATTAGGATAAACCACTCTTGATATATATATATAATAGATGTTAATTTCATTAAAGAGACTTTAAAAAAAATTCAAAAAGGAAAGTCCCATACAAATATAATTGGAGTTTGAATTAATATAATAGAATGGATATGTTTATATATGGTAAAAAAACATAACAAAAACAAATATAAAAAAAATTTCATCACACAAATAATATCAATTCTTCATAATGAATAAAGTATAAGGCTAACCCAAAGAGTGGAAATTGGGTTTAGAATTCCCATACCTTGGGTCTTTATTACTTAAAAAATGATTAAAACATCTATATAATGGTTAAAATAGTGTTATAAATACATTACAAAAGAATAATAAATTTTATAACACCATATATGTTCCATTTATACCATTATTCCCCACATTTATTTGTAATATTTTGTTATTTACATTGTTTCGAAGGCATACTTTACCTGGTTTCTGTGGTCGGTTCGTAATGGATTTTCATGTCAAATTGAAGAGAAACTTCAAAAGTTAAATTATATGTTACTAATATGTTTCTAGAATAATAAAATATCCATAAATAATTTTGGTTATATGGTATGAGGGTTAATTATTAGATAAATCATTACTGATAATCAATTGTTTATTTGGGTGATTTTTTATCATTAAAAACCACTTTTGTTTTATTAATTAATTGTATGAATAAACACGAGTTACAGAACATAATATATCATATAATATTTATAATAAAATATTATTAAACAATATTATTGGTTTTATGAATAGATTTTAAGTATGTAATGGAAATTTAAGACACATCGTCCACGATGTCGGTAAATCGGCCCATAATAGATGATGTTTTTATTTTGAGAATAAGAAAATGAGGATAAGAAAAATGTAGATGAGTTGATCCATAAACATGATAAAATATAGTATATATATAATATATTGTATCTTTAATTCCTCTTGGATAATGGTATTGGAAGAGATTATAAGGAAATAAAATAATTAAAAATGAAAAACAAGAACATGAAAGATGGATTTTACCTCTTGATCTCTTCTCCATAAGGTCCTCATTAAGGCCTTTTTTATTGACCATTTGGTGATACCATAAGGTCTTGGACATGTGGAAGATCCTTGGGAAGAATATTGGGTGGAATATAGATAATTATCAAAGCATCAGAGGTGTGTCATGAAGAGGGGGTTGAGGGTGATATTTACAGTGGAGGAGTGGAGGGTTTTTGAATTATTTTTATCATTAGTGTAACATCCCAAGTAATTAATGAATAATATATATTTTTATCTATGTCTATTAATGATTAAGATAGTGTTTTAGAGGCTTAAAATTAAAATAAATCCAATCTTAAGCATGAAATACACTAATATTCATAAAAGATTGTTTTACTGCCTTATGATGGAAAACCCTTTTTAAATCTATCTTTTGACAATTTTATAAAATATGTTTGTCAAAATAAACTTATTCTTTATGATTAGGACATCAAGATTTACTTTGTGTGAATTTTTGGTATTTTTCTGACAATGTTCATTTTTTAATGAATAGTGAAAAATACTGCATTTTACATCAAAACTGCTTTCTAATCTAATTTATTTATATGATTAGATTATCTTTTGAATTGGTCTTAATGAGTAATATGAATATATTTTTACCATTTAATCCAATGGTGGTCATTGGAATCAATTTCACTTTGAAATTGGACTTAAACTAGTGTCAATCTTTTGATACTTATTGTTTCATAAAAACACGCTATTTGCTCTGACAGCGGGAATTAATTATTAAATTAATTAATGTGACTTATATGTTTTTAATTTTGTAAAATAGACTTCATTTTTGAATTCGTAATATCAAATATATCTTAGGGTGAATTTTTGGTAATTTTCTGAAAAACTTCAGTTTTTGATGAATAGTGAAACCACTAAGAGGTACTTATAAAAACTGATTTTCCGTTTAAATGAAATTTTTCCATCTTTGTGTTTTGATTTTAAAAAATCTGACATACATGGTTTTCATTAAGAAGTAAAATGTGGTTCAATGAGATTAAAATAATTTTTTGGTGAATAGTAACTTATTAAGTTTTTAATCGCGATTAGTGGTAATTAGTGTAGTTCAAGGTAAAAATAATGCTTTAATAAAATAAGATGAGCTTGACACATATCCTACCCTCATTGGTTGTGTCATGGCCGACCAAGACAAGCCATGGGTCAACTTGGGGACCCCATGGAGACACTTTGGTTGGGAAATGACATAAATAACGTTTTATTTAATGTAAAAGTAGAAATGACACAAACATGATATGTTTTACTAAAACAATTTTTAAATGGGGTTATACAAGTCAGATATTTGATTATAAATATTCATTGGAAATATAAAAGGATTTCCTACATCAGAGTATTTTTTTTATAATTTTTAGACATTAAATAAATTAAATTATTTATGACATCATGATGATGCAGCGATGACCTCATTATTTAACGATTTAAATAAAATGGAAAGATAATGTAAAATCTATGAACTACACATGTCCAAAACCAATTGTATGAGTGGATTTCGAACCCTTATCACCTTATCCACTAATTATATCAATGTGGGACCTTTTAAAACCGAAACACATTTTCAAATAAAGTAATATTTCTTTACTTTCCAAAAGTGCCCCTCCTCTCCTCTTATAAAAGGCCCCCACCTCTACCTCATTTCACACACTCCTCAAGCCTTTGGCTCGGCCAACCCCTGCCCATTTACTCTCTCCACATCCCTCTCCTCATCCTAGAGGATTCCCTTTGGGCATAAACCTTTCAAAGGAAGCCCTTAGGCTCAAATCAAAAAGAGTTACACTTTTAAAGGTAATTCATTCTCTCTTGTTGATTTGTTTTATTTTGCTTCTACAACCCTCTAAACTCTTTTTATTTACTTATTTTGTAACAACACCAGTGTCATCAATATACTAGGATGTTATAAGATTTATTCGAGCGACACTCTCACACAACTACATCAAATGGTTAAAGAACATACGGTTTTCGTGGATGGCGAAATTCTGCCTCCCGAAACGATGATTGTTCAATACTCATTTAACACCTTCAAAGCTGGCCATTATGATGTCAGTATTTTTATATATGATATATAATATGTTTATGTTTTATTTAAGCTTCTGTATTTTTCATTTTGGGCATACCTTTATGGTTTCCATTATGGGTAAACACGATATCTTCATTTTAGGAAGTGCGGACTACCGCCCCCTCAAAGTGATGTGATTCGTTAGTGCCATATGTGGGACGTGTAAAGGATGGATTTAAAGTTATTATATATGATTTTATACTGGAACTATTATATACCTCTATATAATTATTATTTCTTTCCATTAAAGTATGAGATAGAAATGAATGTAGCGTTCATGCGTACGTACGGCTTACCGTCTCCATGAACGGTGCATTTCATTTCTTATCCCCAAATGTAATGTACTATTATAATTACATGTATATAATGGATATATATGATGAATGATATATCTAAATGATGAATATAATTCTGGAATTAAAATATACATACCTCTCATTTAGTTTTAATTCCATTAATATGACAAAGAAATGAAAGTAGCGTTCATGCGTACGTACGGCTTACTGTCTCCATGAACGGTGCATTTCTTTTCTTACCTCTAAATGATTATGTAATATTATAAATACATGTATATGCTGGATATATAAGATACATATTATATCCAAATCGGGAATTTCATTCTGGATATAAAGAACCTTTGACCACATGAACAACATGTAGTTGTAAGAAGTCCACTTTCGACTTAAGAACCAAATATTGAAAAAACAAACATTATTAACATAAATGGTTACATAATGTTAATAACATGGAAATAAGTGATATAACAGGAATAATGAACTTTAAAAAGGTTCTTAATCAAGTATAAACTAACTCAAGTTTATTATTCAGGACGTTAAAGAACGATCGAGTCAATTCGTACCTGAGGTAAGGGAACTTCTTAACCCAATTTCCATTCTTTGGGTTAATCTTCTACTTTAAAATTATGTCATGATATTATTAGGTCTTATTTTGTATTTTTACTTTCTTTATGTGTACCTATAGTGAATAAACATAATAGATCTATTTTATTTTAAAAATGATCTTTTTAAGGACTTCATCTCAATCTCCTTTCATTGAGGCATATTTCGTTTTATACACAACTTTCTTTTATACGGTGTATAAACCCCTTTGACTTTTACATTTATACAAAAGGAATATTTTTCTATGAAGCTTTTTACAAAACGACAAAAAGAAATGTTTCTTTTAACGTACGCGGCGACAACGACATTTTATGCCACCGCGAGTATTATTTGGTCTTTGGCTTCCTCAACAAGCCGTAATGTTTTTAAAATAAAATAAATACCATATACTCTTTTATGTATTTTGGTATTAAAAATGGTTTTGATAAAGGATTCTATTATGTTAATATATTTATGATATATTGTGATTGAAATGTGGAAATGTTATCATTCTTTTATATTGGTTTTATATTTTATGATTTTATATTGGTACTTGGACATTTTAATGGGTGGTTACGTTATAAACCATATGACGGGTGGTGCCGTGAATACCAGGACAGGTGGTTACGTTATAACCTCCAATGCATTGGGTATGGAAGTTGGCCGTATGGCTATTCCATTAAGTATGTATAGAAATTGGCCGTATGGCTATTTCATTAAGTGATATGTGTGGAAGTCGACCGTATGGTTATTCCACTTAAGTATGTTTATGTCCCAAGTTACCTTTATATATTTTATGTGTTCTTTTTATGGATTTTATGGTAATCCTTTGGTTACAAAAAGGTAAGTAATGATACTTTATTCAGTGAATAGTTTTTACTACTTCATGAAGGTAAAGGTATTACTTTGATAGAGTATATATGGTTTATTTGATGTTTGAAAAACTAACAGTTTTCATTCTTTCTGTATCCCTTACTGAGATTTTTATGCTCATCCCATGTTTTTTTTGAAATGTTTTTCACAGGTCAAGGGAAAGGTACATGATATGATGATAGTGTCAAGGAAGTGTCAAGAAATAATCCATGTCTTATTTTAAATGTGTTTCCATTGATGGGAATGAAGAATACTATCTTTATGTAACCACTTTGTTTATATGTGGAATGTAATGCAAGTTTTATGATTTAATTCTCTAAAACTCTAAACCTGAAAAGATCCTCGACGTGAATTATTCATTTAATTCAATATTAAGTAAGGTTTAAGGCTGGGGCCTTATAGTTGGTATCAGAGGTCGGTTTACACAACATTAAGAGTTAGAAAAGTGTTAAATTATAATATGATTGAAATGATATAGAATTTACGGATTACCATGTTGCTTCGCCTAAGATATTTCTGTGTTCAGAATGGTTTTCCGCAGAGGAAACAAAGCAACTATGTTGGGACGACATCAAGAGGAAGATAACCTTCCAAATCAGCAACCTGAGATGGTCGGAATCAGAACTGAACAGTTTGTTGCAGTGATGGCACAGTTGACTCAGGGTATAAATGGTGGTGGTATCCATGCACGAGATTAGCCAGATCAACCGCAGAGGAACATGTCAGTGGTGGAACATTTCATGAGGAAACATCCCCCATCATTCAGAGGATCATCTGACCATGTGCAAGCTGAAGGGTGGATTAAAGCACTGGAGAAGATTTTTGATGTCATGGGGTGTTAAGAACATCAAAAGGTTAGTCTTGTTGTTTACCGTTTTGAAGGTGACGCTGATCAGTGGTGGTCGATGGTGAAAAATATAAGGGATAGTGATGAGATTTAGGATCTTCACTGGGACGAATTCAAAGGTACGTTTCTTGAGAAATATTTTTCTAAGGTGGTTCGTTTTAGGATGGAAAAAAAGTTCCTAGAATTGAGGTAGGAGGATGATTCAGTGGCTGCTTATGAAGAAAAGTTCACTCGATTGGCAAGGTATGCTCCAAACTTCATACGAGATCTTGATAGTAAAATAAACCGTTTTTACTCAGGGATAAAGCCAAAGTATCGAAGGGCTTTAGGTTCTTGTGAGTTCAAAAGTTATGAAAAACTTGTTCGATGTGTGGAGAAGGTGGAAATGGAGTTTGCCGATGATCATGTGTTCTATGACAAACAACAGAATAAGAGGTCTAGTTGGTAGGCAAAGGGGAAGAATTCATCAAAGAAGCAAGGAGGTAAGAAAACCAAATATCCATCCTGTGAGAAGTGTGGTAAAATGCATCCTAGAGAATGTTTATCCAAGTCTGGTAAGTGCTTTTGGTGTGGTAAGTCTGGTCATATTGCTCGTAACTGTAAGGAAGATGATCAAGTAGGAAATGAAAAGCCAACGGTAAGATGTTTTAAGTGTAATGAAATGGGTCATTATGCAAATGAGTGTCAAATGATGAACTCAACTGGGGGAATGCAGCCAGACTACAAGCAGAAAGGGGTGGTGAAATCCTTTGCAACAAATTCAGTAGATGTTGGGCCATCGAATGAAGTGGTATAAGCTCCAGGGAGCTTAGTATTTCTTGAAGATTGACTTGAGGTCAGGGTACCATCAGTTGAAAGTAAAAGAAGCAGACGTTCCGAAGACTGCGTTCCGTACTAGATATGGCCATTATGAATTTGTAGTTATGCCTTTTGGGTTAACCAATGCACCTGCTGTATTCATGGACCTTATGAATAAAATTTTCCATGAGTTCTTGGATAAGTTTGTGTTTGTGTTTTGAGGTTTGGGAAGAGATTGTGTGTGTCTTGTGATTCACAGTTGAAGAGAGAGTTGTTATGTGAAGCTCATAGTTCTCCGTTTTCATTTCATCTGGGCAGTACTAAGATGTATAGAGATCTGTGGGAGTATTACTGGTGGGATGGAATGAAAAGAGACATTTCTGATTTTACTGTGAAGTGTTTGACATGTCAACAGGTTAAAGCAGAGCGGCAGTTACCGAGAGGGATGCTTCAGCCTTTACCAGTGCCAGAGTGGAAATGGGAGAATATATCCATGGACTTTGTTGTTGGATTACCGAAGACATCTCAAGGTAATAATGCAATCTTGGTTATTGTTGATCGCTTGACCAAATCTGCTCATTTCATTGCTATACGAGATACTTTCTCTCTTGATCAACTTTCCCGTTTGTATCTTAAAGAAATAGTCAGGTTACATGGAGTTCCTATCTCCATTGTATCGGATCGTGATCCTAGGTTTACTTCTATCTTTTGGAAAGGCCTTCAGAAGTCGTTGGGTACTGAATTAAATTTTACTACAACTTTTCATCCTCAATCAGATGGGCGGTCAGAATGAACAATCCAGACATTGGAGGATATGCTACGAGCTTGTTCTATGGATTATCAGGGAAGTTGGGACCAACATCATTCTTTGGTTGAATTTTCATATAATAAGAGTTGTCATTCCAGTATACAGATGGCACCATTTCAGGCATTATATGGGAAGCGGTGTCGAACTCCAGCTTTCTGGGATGAAGTGGGTGAAAGGAAGTTGATGGGACCAGAATTGGTAGAAGAGATGCCAGAAAAAGTTCAGTTGATTCAGAAACACATGAGAACAGCTCAGAGTAGGCAGAAGAGTTATGCGGATAACCGGAGGAAGGATATATCTTTCGAGGTAGGTGATCATGTTTTTCTCAAGGTTTCTCCATGGAAAAGTGTGATGAGATTTGGTAAGAAAGGAAAGTTGAGTCCAAGGTTTGTTGGACCATACGAAATTTTGGAGAGAGTTGGATCAGTTGCATACCGAGTGGCTTTACCTCCGAGATTATCTCAGGTACACAATGTCTTTCACGTTTCAATGTTGAGAAAGTATATGCCAGATCCATCTCATGTTTTGAGCCCAGAGGTAGTTCAGCTGGAAGAGAACCTATCTTATGAGGAACAACCGGTCCAAATTCTTGACCACAGGGAGAAAGTGTTACAGAATAAGGTGATTCACTAGGTAAAGGTTTTGTGAAAAAACCACATGATTGAAGAGGCAACATGGGAATCTGAAAATGCAATGAGGGATAAGTACCCCCATTTATTCGATAAGTAAATAAATTGCGGGGACACAATTTTCTAAAGGGGGGAAGGATGTAACATCCCAAGTAAGTAATGAAAAATATATATTTTTATCTATGTATATTAATGATTAAGATAGTGTTTTAGAGGCTTAAAATGAAAATAAATCCAATCTTAAGCATGGAATACACTAATATTCTTAAAAGATTGTTTTACTACCTTATGATGGAAAACCCTTTTTAAATCTATCTTTTGAAAATTTTATAAACTATGTTTGTAAAAATAAACTTATTCTTTATGATTAGGACATCAAAATTTACTTTGTGTGAATTTTTGGTATTTTTCTGACAATGTTCATTTTTTAATGAATAGTGAAAAATACTGCATTTTACATCAAAACTGCTTTTTAATCTAATTTATTTATATGATTAGATTATCTTTTGAATTGGTCTTAATGTGTAATGTGAATATATTTTTACCATTTAATCAAATGGTGGTCATTGGAATCAATTTCACTTTGAAATTGGACTTAAACTAGTGTCAATCTTATGATACTTATTGTTTCATAAAAACACGCTATTTGCTCTCACAGCGGGAATTAATTATTAAATTAATTAATGTGAATTATATGTTTTTAATTTTTTAAAATAGACTTCATTTTTGAATTCGTAATATCAAATATATCTTAGGGTGAATTTTTGTTAATTTTCTGAAAAACTTCAATTTTTGATGAATAGTGAAACCACTAAGAGGTACTTATAAAAACTGATTTTCCGTTTAAATGAAATTTTTCCATCATTGTGTTTTGATTTTCAAAAATCCGACATACATTCTTGTCATTAAGAAGTAAAATGTGGTTCAATGAGATTAAAATAATTTTTTGGTGAATAGTAACTTATTAAGTTTTTAATCGCGATTAGTGGTAATTAGTGTAGTTTAAGGTAAAAATAATGCTTTAATAAAATAAGATGAGCTTGAAACATGTCCTACCCTCATTGGTTGTGTAATTGCCGACCAAGAAAAGCCATGGGTCAACTTGGGGACCCCATGGAGACACTTTGGTTGGGAAATGACATAAATAACTTTTTATTTAATGTAAAAGTAAAAATGACACAAACATGATATGTTTTACTAAAAAAAAATTTAAATTGGGTTATACAAGTCAGATTTTTTATTATAAATAGTCATTAGAAAGATAAAAGGATTTCCTACATCATAGTATTTTTTTTATAATTTTTATATATTATATAAATTAAATTATTTATGACATCATGATGATGCAGCGATGACCTCATTATTTAACGATTTAAATAAAATGGAAAGATAATGTAAAATCTATGAACTACACATGTCCAAAACCAATTGGATGAGTGTATTTCGAACCCTTATCACCTTATACACGAATTATATGAAATGGAGACCTTTTAAAACCGAAACACATTTTCAAATAAAGTAATATTTCTTTACATTCCAAAAGTGCCCCTCCTCTCCTCTTATAAAAGGCCCCCACCTCTACCTCATTTCACACACTCCTCAAGCCTTTGTCTCGGCCAACCCCTTCCCATTTACTCTCTCCACATTCCTCTCCTCATCCTAGAGGATTCCATTTGGGCATAATCCTTTCAAAAGAAGCTTTTAGGCTCAAATCAAAAAAAGTTACAATTTTAAAGGTAATTCATTCTCTCTTGTTCATTTGTTTTATTTTGCTTCTCCAACCCTCTAAACTCTTTTTATTTACTTCTTTTGTAACAACACCAGTATCTTCAATATACTAGGATGTTTTTATAAGATTTATTCGAGCTACACTCTCACACAACTACATAAAATGGTTAAATAACATACGGTTTCCGTGGATGACGAAATTCTGCCTCCCGAAACGATGATTGTTCAATACTCATTTAACACCTTCAAAGGTGGCCATTATGATGTCAATATTTTTATATATGATATATAATATGTTTATATTTTCTTTAAGATTATGTATTTTTCATTTTGGGCATATTTTTATGGTTTCCATTATGGGTAAACACGATATCTTTATTTAAGGAAGTGCGGACTACCGCCCCCTCAAAGTGATGTGATTCGTTAATGCCATATGTGGGACATGTAAAGGATGGATTTAAAGTTATTATATATGATGTTATACTGGATCTATTATATACCTCTATATCATTATTATTTCTTTCCATTAATGTATGAGATAGAAATGAAAGTAGCGTTCATGCGTACGTACGGTTTACCGTCTCCATGAACGGTGCATTTCATTTCTTATCCCCAAATGTAATGTACTATTATAAGTACATGTATATAATGGATATATATGATGAATGATATATCTAAATGATGAATATAATTCTGGAATTATAATATACATACCTCTCATTTAGTTTTAATTCCATTAATATGACAAAGAAATGAAAGTAGCATTCATGCGTACGTAGGGCTTACCGTCTCCATGAACGGTGCATTTCATTTCTTACCTCTAAATGATTATGTAATATTATAAATACATGTATATTCTGGATATATATGATACATATTATATCCAAATCGGGAATTTCATTCTGGATATAAAGAACCTTTGACCACACGAACAACATGTAATTGTAAGAAGTCCACTTTCGACTTAAGAACCAAATATTGAAAAAACAAACATTATTAACTTAAATGGTTACATAATGTTAATAACATGGAAATAAGTGATATAACAGGAATAATGAACTTTAAAAAGGTTCTTAATCAAGTATAAATTAACTGAAGTTTATTATTCCGGACGTTAAATAATGATCGAGTCAAGTCAGACCCGAGGTAAGGGATCTTCTTAACCCAATTTCGATTCTTTGGGTTAATCTCCTACTTTCAAATTATGTCATGATATTATTATGTCTTATTTTGTATTTTTACTTTCTTTATGTGTACCTATAGTGAATACACATAATAGATCTATTTTATTTTAAAAATGATCTTTTTAAGGACTTCGTCTCAATCTCCTTTCATTGAGGCATATTTCGTTTTATACACAACTTTCTTTTATACGGTGTATAAACCCCTTTGACTTTTACTTTTATATAAAAGGAATATTTTTCTACGAAGCGTTTTACAAAACGACAAAAAGGAATGTTTCTTTTAACGTATGCGGCGACAACGACCTTTTCGGCCGCCGTGAGTATTATTTGGTCTTTAGCTTCCTCAACAAGCCGTAATGTTTTTAAAATAAAATAAATACCATATACTCTTTTATGTATTTTGGTATTAAAAATGGTTTTGATAAAGGATTCTATTATGTTAATATATTTATGATATATTGTGATTGAAATGTGGAAATGTTATCATTCCTTTATATTGGTTTTATATTTTATGATTTTATATTGGTACTTGGACATTTTAACGGGTGGTTACGTTATAAACCATATGACGGGTGGTGCCGTGAATACCAGGACGGGTGGTTACGTTATAACCTCCAATGCATTGGGTATGGAAGTCGGCCGTATGGCTATTCCATTAAGTATGTATGGAAATTGGCCGTATGGCTATTCCATTAAGTGATATGTGTGGAAGTCGACCGTATGGTTATTCCACTTAATTATGTTTATGTCCCAAGTTACCTTTATATATGTTATGTGTTCTTTTTATGGATTTTATGGTAATCCTTTGGTTACAAAAAGGTAAGTAATGATACTTTATTCAGTGAAGAGTTTTTACTACTTCATGAAGGTAAAGGTATTACTTTGATAGAGTATATATGGTTTATTTGATGTTTGAAAAACTAACAGTTTTCATTCTTTCTGTATCCCTTACTGAGCTTTTTATGCTCATCTCAAGTTTTTTTTGAAATGTTTTTCACACGTCAAGGGAAAGGTAAATGATATGATGATAGTGTCAAGGAAGTGTCAAGAAATAATCCATGTCTTATTTTAAATGTGTTTCCATTGATGGGAATGAAGAATACTATCTTTATGTAACCACTTTGTTTATATGTGGAATTTAATGCAAGTTTTATAATCTAATTCTCTAAAACTCTAAACCTGAAAAGATCCTCGACGTGAATTATTCATTTAATTCAATATTAAGTAAGGTTTAAGGTCGGGGCCTTATAATTAGATTATTATTTTTGTTCAATAATTTGAATAGTATGGATTTTTTAGACAAAAAATAGTAATAATTTCATGTGAGTTAGAACCAATTTCAATTTATGTCATCCATGATTCAATCATGATATAAAAATTCATTTATTTAGCATATTTCTTAAATTATCAAATTTACCTATTCCCAAATATTTCAAGTACTTCAAAAAATTCCAAAAATTCACCCCGACAATTTTTTGACATATCGATTTTAAAAATGAAACCCATTTTATCATAAAAATATCTCAAATATGAGAAAATTAATTCTTAATTAAAAATAATAATTTATTCGAAAAACAATAATTTTAAAATAAGAACTCATTTTATAACACCTTGAAAAATTAAAAAAAAATTAAGCATGGTATCATAATATTTTCTTATAACTAGAAGAAAATAAAATAATAATTTATGATTACATTTTATGAAAATACATTTTAATTTAAATTATTTATTTTATCATATAATTGTTAATAAATATTTATAACTAACAAAAATACCAACACTTGTATAATGATAATATTATCACTTATAATATTCCTTTTTTAATATAAAATCATGGGTGAGGTTAATATACATTTTTCTGTTTTACTATTCATAAGGGTCATGTTACTATTCTAAAGGGTATGTTACTATTAATAAGGGTATGAAACTATTCACCAAAAATATAAATTCATCTAATCAAAGTACAAATAACTTACTAATCACAACTGTGTATGTACATTTTTATAAAAATTAAAACGTAGAAGTGGAAATATTATATTTAATGGGTAGTTTATAACTATCTCCTTAAAAAGTGTCATTATATAGATACTCAGTGTTTCATGCATTAAATTATGTTTATTTTTTTAAAACATGGGGTGTTAAAAATATTTCTGCACAATAATTTTGTATTTGGATCATGAGAATTAATAATCTAGTGGAAAGTGGAAGAAGTGCTCCTTTCTTGGTTATGTTTTGATATAGATATTCTTAATTCTATAAAACAAATGGTGAGTAGGCCATAGTGGGTATGAGATATTATTTTAAAAACTTATGTATTCATTTGGATTCAATTTTTATTCACTATGATTTATTATACATATTCCATATTTTTATGTATATTTGATGGAGGATCTTAATCACTATAGATGTAATCTCACCCGATATATATTTAATGTATTTTTTGGACCACATGAGATAGTTAATGATTGAGTTTTATGTTATAATATTCTGGATTTTTTAGGGGATACTAGAGTTTTGTGGTCACTACTAAGGCATTGTTTTAATATTTATAGTTGTTTCCACATATATGTAATTAAATTTATGTATTGAGGATTATTATTTATTTATTTTAAGGAGTTTATTGGTGAAAATAATAATATATATTTTCGTAAAATTTATATGAATATGGTAATTCCACCAATTTGTATGCATTATATAAGCATGATGGTTCTTTCTAACCCCTGAATTACTAGATTTAGGATTTTGGGGTTATCTGTGACAACACTGCTATCCTAGGGGGTACCAATATAGGTGGGTCATTACACGATTATACATAGATAATTATTAAAATGATGCCTTCTATATATTTGACTGATGTAATATTTGGTATTCCTATTATAATACTCTATATTGGGTAAAAATCTAGATTCTAGTTGTTTTTCCTCTTATCATGAAATACACATTAATATAATAAGGAAATTCATAAATATATTTCAATATTCAATGTATATTTTTTATAATAAAAAACCATAAAAATAACAAAATAATAATAGAGAATTTATTTTAGTCCATTAAAAACCTTATCACTTTCTATTTATTGGTCTATTAAAATTTCATAGTCACAAATTTCTAATAACGAATGTTAGTTGTACATTTTATAATTGATTCATCATCAATTTCACTCAGTTCCATAAATTGTATCTCCTAATATATAATAATGATGCATTGAAATAATCCTTTAACATGAATATATTTTACATATACTATTCTATCATAGTTAATATATTATAAAGTGAGGATAATCATATTGCAATCACATGATTATTTTTAAAGTAATTAAATCTTGTAGATCATTTCCTTCTTAAAATACCCAATCACTAATTTTCCCTCACATGGAAAATCAAGTAACTCCATTTCAATGTAGTTAATGTCTGTGATTTTTACTATCAAGGTCAAAGTAGACAATTTTTTTAATAGTCATCAATAGTTATTATTTTGAACATAGTAGAAATAATTACATAAATTATTGTCTCCATGAATTTTATTTTTATTTTCTTATCTCTAAATTATATCCATCATAAAATTAAGAAATTGGTAATTGAGGTAAGATTTTTTTCATTTATAATATATACCAGATAAAATATATTTAAATTTATATTTTTAGCCAAATCTTTTAAATGTTTTAGTATTATGAAAACTTAGTTAGAAAATTGTATTCAATCAAGGATTTTGTATCCTAATTATAGAAAATGATTGAAGTCTTCTCTAATAATAACTTTGAATCCTCAGACCCATATATATGAGTCATGTTATTTAATATTAAAATATTAATTTCATAACATATTATTCAATGCATATAAAATATCACATAACATAAATTTAAGCGACCCATGGAACTAATACTATAAAACATGGAAGATAAGGTACTAATAGTTCATAAAATTATTATATATTTTTCAAACCATAGATCAAATTTCATATTAATATTCCAAATATTTGGGAATAAAACATTAAAAAATGGGGTTAAATAAAATGATAACAATTGTTATCCAATAAATCATGATTTAAAACATAGAATGAGTCACAAATATACCTGATTCAATAAGAATTTATTATAATTATTCATATTAAACCAATGGGAAATGGAATTTCTCTGATTAGGATTCCCACAGATCCCTGGTATCTTGATGGAGTCATATGATTAGAAAACACACCAATGGCACAATATTATAATCATTCCTCCCACATAGAATCTTCAGAGAAGAAACATTATGAAATAGGTTAGGGTATATATAATTCATAACCCACCTATCATATAACATTCCATGTTTGAGGAACCACATAAAATACTTAAATATTAGGATAACATAAATAATTGAATATCAAAATTCTATCATTAATGTTTTCCCATGGGTATTGGATGCTGGGGTAATGCTATGAAATACCCAATAAATTAATGATATGGATATCTAGATTAATACCTCATAATAAAATAGTAAACTGTATATTAATAGATTATGGTAATTGATAATGATATTCTCATTAAGTTACTAAATTTTAAATGAATTGTGTTGATGGGGTAATCATTGTACAATTTATTATACATGGAATTGTGATTGTTATATGGATTTATAATTAATGGATAAAAATATTATGATAGAAAAATATTCTCTAAAAATATTATAAAGTAACTCATATATTTTAATTTCATTATAAATATAAAACAATTTATTAATTAACTCATAGGACCATTGAAATCAATATTGATTATTCAAAATAAACAATAATAAAATAACTCTTGACTATCCTATAATTACTAAACTAGACACACCTAAAACATGGACCCCCCCCATTGAATATTAATATACAATATATCAAAAACACAAGACATACATAATTATTTATATAACAACAATTAGTCCGTAAAGCAGATTCTTGAAAAAATCATACATATAATGAATAATGTGAGTACTACTTGTAGAGACCCGAAGCTTATCGTACATGGACATTACATTACTTTTGCGGAATACTTAGTACATAAAAAAAACACACACACAAGGATCGTAATAGTTTAGTGTCTTTGGAAACTCGGAACATAATCTTCTAATCGTGGTGAAAGATCTTCAATATCTCCCATAAAGATCTTCCCCTTTTTTTTACCTAAAACCATTCTTTATATCATGGGGAAAAGAAAACATAAAAGGGTGAGCTCAAATGCTCAGTAAGGGTAAACCAAATAAAAATCAATCACATCATATTCATAAGAACATAACTTTTGGGAATCATAACCTTCAAAAGAGAGCATAATTTCATAACATGGGATAAATCATAGTAGTGAAATGAAATCCCAATAATAATAACATAAAACATGAAACATTGTGGCATTCACACATAATCATAGAGAATCATTTCTTGTTAGTCAAGACTCATTACCAAGACTATCTTAGTTTACAAAGTCCCTTTCTGAACCAAGTCACCCTCGTTTCAGTCCTGTTTCACTAAACCGGTATAACCTACCATTCCAGCCATGTCTATCTCATGAGATATAAAATCTTTACCCAATGCATTGGAGGGAGATATAGGTCCCACCCATCTTATAATGAATCCTTTCTTATTTGTTCCACATAATCATAAACCATACATCATAGCGTAACCCATATAATAAAAATGGAATTCTTAAACAACATGACATCATAAAACAATTCATATAAGAAAAAGGAATTCATAAAAATATTTCCATCACAACATAATCAAATACATTTATTAATAGGGATAAAAACAGAACCCTTTTATTATCTTAGATGGAAAATAATTTTGATAAAATACTTGAACTCCATTCTTGAGGAAAATATCCTTTCTACTTCAAAAACATTTTTCCTTTCATAACATGTCATACGACTTTAAAATAAAAGTAGTTGATTAAAAATAAACATGAAAACTTGTAAAGGAAGCTTCTTGGAAATAATGTTTTAAAAATCCATTCATGCCGTATAAGTTAAAAAAAACATTCTTCTCGTACTTTTGTCGGAAAATTCAAAAAAAGTACTTCGTATGAAAAACGACAAAAGATTCCTTTAATATCTTTTACTAAAAACTCACCGAAGGGTAAAATAGGATTTAAAAAATTGTAGGTGAATGGAAATAATATTAAATATTGAGGAAACATGGATGTGGATGATAAAATACACCCCAGTAAATGCCAAAGTAAAAACAATCTCGGATAAAAATGAGATTGTGATATTTTCCCTTACCTTAGGTCCGACTTGCTTTGTACGTGTCTGAACCTCCTGTATAATGATTTAAATCATGTTATTGACTTATTCCAGAATCATATTCTTTTTTATTATATCATATATGGTCCACTTATCACTTTATATTACCCGTTCTTTTGTAAATTCATGTTAAAGTAGCGTTTTGGGTAAAATCGTCTCATTTTTCGTTCGTGTTTTTAACTTGTAATTATTAATATGATTACTTGGATCATGATTACTTATATCCAGAATGTAAAACATGATTTATATATAATATATATTCATAATATACATATATATAATATATTTATAAATGGAATTAAATACACCGTTCATGGAGACGGTAGTCCGTACGTACGCATGAACGATGTTTTCGTTTCCTTATTGAATTGAATGGAATTAAGTAGATGACATACATATAAATATACATAAATCCAGTATCATTATTATTTCATATATTTCATTAGTAATTATTATATATACATTATAATCATTCATGAATGGTTAATGTGGAGAATGAATCTCATCGCGTCGTGGAGATGGTAGTCCGTACGTACGCACGAGCGATGATATCGTTCCCATGTTCGTGGAATTGTGTTAAAGTGTATGTATACTACTTCAGTATCAATATAACTTTATAATAATTATATATAGTTACTCATTACACCATTATACCCATCCTATTAAGGTGGTGGTGGAAAATTGATTACACCACGGCGTGGAGACGGTATTCCGTACGTACGCACGCGCGGTAATTTCATTTTTCCGTAGGATGGAAAGAAGATGAATTATGTTTGTTTCGTATTTATAATAACATATCAGTATGTAAGTAATACTGATGTTATTACTTTATCATGAAACAACTAAAGAAGAAGAAGTTGATGAAAAAAGAAATTGAAAAGATCGGTAATGGATATTACCTCTTCTTTGAAACGCCTCTTTGAATCCACCACATAGGGAACTATGATTGGTCCTTGAAGAAGACCAGGACCTCTAAGATTATTATAGGAAAGTGGAGAAGGGATTTTGGCATGGGTTGGCCGAGCTTGAGTTCTCAAATTGGTGTGAGGAGGAGGGGGAGGAGGTGCCCTTTTATAAGAGAGGAGAGGGGCACCTTAAGAATATCTCAAAATATTATTTTATATTAAAGTCAAAATCGGTTTATAATGGTTCCAAAGGGTCTTATTTCGAAGATAATGTGGGGATGGGTTGAAATCCTATCAAACAATAGGATTTAGACAAGTTTAGGGTATTATTTTAACCTTATCAATTAGATTTAACTCTAAGTTAAATAATTTAACTTTTACCGTGTCTTTTTGTTTTCTTTCACTATATGGTTAATACACTTACTATAACATGCCAAACGAACCCCAAATTGTTTATTATTAATATATATATATAATTATCTAAGTCATTTGGCCGAACCTTAGATTTTTAGGAATAAAATAACAATTAGTAATATAATATTTGATTTAAAAACTATTTTGTGTCAATTTTGACACTATTTGATATATGATTTTTGTGAAAGTCATAACAGAATTATATGTTCAAACCAAGTTGATTAAATCAACACTAATATATCACAGTAACCTAGAAAATTAGTGTAATTCATAAAAAGTCTTAAATTACATTTATTTTGGTATTTATAATATCAATTATGTCAATATTTTATTAAAAAGATAATTACTGCATCATCTTTGTGTCAAAAATAAATTTACTTATTTGATGTCTAAAAATTACAAATAAAATACCATTATGTAGGAAATATTTTTAGCTTTCTCATTAATATTTAAAATAGAATTTATCTTATGTATAACCCTATATTAAAAATGTTTTAGTAAATAAACATTGATTTTAACCCTTTTAACTCTTCTTTGAATTAAATATTAATAAATGTCCTAATCTAATCCAAGTGGGCCTAAATGATAATATTTTACACTTAAGGTTGTTTTTGGTCGAGATACACTTGTCCAATAGGATTAGGACATGTGTTAGGGTAATATTAAAATCATTGTTACCCTTAATTACCCTATTTACTTTTAACCGTGGTAAATAAAAGTAAAAAGTTACTATTCACCAAAAATTATTTTCATCTCATTGAACCACATTTCACTTACTGACATCAACCGTGTCTCTCAAATTTTTGAAATTTCATTCACAGAAGCGGTAAAATTAAGTTTTATGAAAAATTCAGTTTTTTTAACTACCACTTAGTAGTTTCACTATTCATCAAAAATTGATGTTTTTCAGAACAATGCCAAAATTTCATCCTAAGCTATATTTCATATTCCAAATTCAAAAATGAAGTCTATTTTACCAAATTCATAATATAGAAGTTGCATTAATTAATTTTATAATTAAATCCCGCTGTTAAAATAAATAGCGTGTTTTTAAGAAACAATATCTATCAAAAGATTGATACTTGTTTATGTCTGGTTTAAATGTGAAATTACATCCAATGACCAACATTGTATTAAATTGTAAAAATATATTCTAAATATACTTTAAAATCACTCAAATTAATAACTTATCACTATTAATTATTTTGATTAAAAAAGTTGTTTTTAATAATAATTTAGTAATTTTCACTATTCATCAGAATATGAAAGTTATCCGAAAAGTACCAAAATTTCACCTTAGGCTAAATTCGATACTCTGAATCCAAAAATGAAGTCCATTTTGAGAGCTAAAATTTCTAAAATTTTTAAATGTGGTTATTACTATTCATAACGGCTAGTTATAATAATATTTTAATAGCATATCGTTGTTTAGTGAAACTCGGTATTGCGTACTACACACGCTATCGAGGAAGGTCGCGATTGCGTGTAATGCAAGGCAACTCAAGGATGTGTGTTGTGCAAGCTCCTTTTGGTGTAGTGTACAACACAAGACATTAATAAAATTAAAAAGAATATTTTTCATAAAATCTCGGGCTGTTACATTATACCCCCCTTAAAATGAATTTCTCCCTCGAAATTTGTCAGGGTTATAAATGGTTTACTATTAGAAAGTTTCTTTAATAGAAACTCACATCGTAAAAAAGAATACCAAAACCAATCTTTATAAACGAAAGTATGAAACCTAACGGTTACCCAAATAAACTAATCACTGGGTTTCCACATAGGTGAAAATATGGATATGGAAGAAAAATCTAACCATCATGTTCTAATGGAGAGTGGTAGAGAACATGGCTATGGAAAATCCAGTAATCACAAATCCATAGATTTGTGATGATATAAGGTACCATCTGATTCATCAGGTATAAGATCACTAGGACAACATTTTTGGTTTTCAAGATCATTTCCCTAAAGTTGAAAATTTGCTTAGAATAAATACTTACTTTATTTTGGTACAATCTCACTGTTGTTCGTGCCTTGAAAAATTTCCACTTCATCTCTTAAATAAATGAAGTTGAATTTGTTATTCGTGAAGTGTTAGCAGATCATGTGATAGAATGACGGGTCATTCCATCTGTCTCAAACAAAAGGTTAGCAAAAATTATATACATAAGTTGATCTATAGTGAGATTAATCATATATGGTTCCTAAAATGGACTTATACTTCATATATCATACTTCTTAATATAATAAAACTAGTTTCTACTAACCAGGGACTTCCTGTAGTCCAGTGGTAGGTGATAAAGGCCAGTCGCACTTCGGTTGTGGGTTCGATTCCCACAGCCTTGTCCGACGCGATGGGTTGTCGCTCGTCCTGCAGGTTGTCCTTTTTCTAAAACTACATTACTATAACATCTGATCAATAATATCGAAAAAAACTTCTATCCTTAAACAATACTCACTTATTTCCAACATAATCCATTTCAATCTTTAGGCTTATCCATAATACTACAGTCCACTCTCATAGTGAAAATGATTACCAGAGATTTAATACCATCGTTGATCCCCATATATCATAAGATATGTTCGGTTGGTCACATTCCAAACATTCAAAGGCCTTAATCATGTATTCTCTTGAATACCCATTGAACCAGAGTTAAAACATGAATGCAGTTAAAAGTTAACACCTTCCACATACCAAAATCCTCAAAATTCTATATACTCAAACCATGTAATCACTTCGTCCTTATATCAATCATGAGCTCATGAATACTGTTAAACATTTCGTTTTCTCGTTTTCCCTTCATTATGCGCATATCATCTTATTTCCAAAAATACTTTGAATACCACATTAGACCAATACATAAATATTCCAATACTTTATGATACAACATTATTTTGGAATCCCACTACATAAACACTTAATCATTCCACCACATCGTTGTCATATTCAACATCACCAATAGTGATCGCATGTGACTTCCCTTTGTCCTTTGCCTTAAGCGGTTTCTCATGTCAATCATCACTAACCCTTGGATTAGGGCATTTATTAGCATAATGCCCCATTTACTTGCACTTGAAGCATTAAAGTGTTGGTGGTGCGTTCTCTGCAGTCTTTGCTTTATTCACATCCTTAGAAACCCATTTTCCATACTTCAACACTCAGCTCCTCGATGACCTTCTTTTCCACACTTAAAACATTTTCTAGTCCCTTTAAGAAAATCTCCACCATGCTTATTTCCACACTTTGAGCATAAGGAAACATCCAGTTTCTTTTCACCATTATTCTGAGATTTTTCCTTGAACTCCATCTTTTGTTTCTTTTCAAAACCATGAGATGGATATGTAACACCAACTTCCATTTCTACATTCATAGCACAACGCACAATTTCTTCATAGCTACTGAAGTCTCGTATAGCTAATGCCCTTCAAACACTTGGTTTTAAGCCACTGAAAAATCGATCAACTTTACTTTCAGGTTGGATGATAATGCCAGATGCATACCTTGCAAGTCTTGTAAAATTTGCTTTGTATATACCAACAGATTCATCATCCTTCTGCTTCAGCTCAAGAAACTCCTTTTCCATCTTTGTTCGAAGAATACGAGGGAAGTACTTACTGAAAAATATGTTTTTGAACTTGTCCCATTCCATGGACTCAATTTCATCTCTTTGCCTCGTATTCTTGATAAGATTCCACCATTGATCAGCTTCACCTTCAAAATGATATACTGCTAAGATGACTTTATCATGTTCAAAACATTGAAGAACTGAAAATATATTTTCAGTAGTATTGATCCATTGTTCAGCAACAAGTGGATCAGAAGACCCACTGAAAGAAGGAGGACGTTGCCTCATGAAGGACTCAATAGAATATTGTTCCCTTCTCTGCTCATTTGGAAGTCCAGAATGATTCATAACTTGTGTAAGTATAGCAATAAGATTTTGCTCTCCATCTCCCATAACATTTATTTGTTCAAGAGGACAATCATTGCATTGTCCATTGCATTGATCAACATGGTTCCTTCGGGTTCCAGCCATCGTCTAAAACCCAAAAAGAATAGTGTGAGAGACAAAAATCATGCTACTGAAAACAACATAATAAAGGGGGAGTACCTTCAATATCTAACATCTTAGGTTAAATTCTAAGATCGTTATCATAGTTCTAGGATTATATCCTATACGTATACTTATCCTTAGGGACATCACTAGACATACCGTAGAAATATCTCTAGGGATCTCACTAACGTTTTCGCATCCTAGTTTCCAAAGGTTGACTAAACCTTTCCTCTGATACCAACTGTAGAGACCCGAAGCTTATCGTACATGGACATTACATTACTTTTACGGAATACTTAGTACATAAAAAAACCCACACACAAGGATCGTAATAGTTTAGTGTCTTTGGAAACTCGGAACGTAATCTTCTAATCGTGGTGAAAGATCTTCAATATCTCCCATAAAGATCTTCCCCTTTTTTTTACCTAAAACCTTTCTTTATATCCTGGGGAAAAGAAAACATAAAAGGGTGAGCTCAAATTCTCAGTAAGGGTAAACAAAATAAAAATCAATCACATCATATTCATAAGAACATAACTTTTTGAAATCGTAACCTGCAAAAGAGAGCATAATTTCATATCATGGGATAAATCATAGTAGTGAAATGAAATCCCAATAATCATAAATTAAAACATGAAACTTTGTGGAATTCACACATAATCATAGAGAATCATTTCTTGTTAGTCAAGACTCATTGCCAAGACTATCTTAGTGGAAAAAGTCCCTTTCTGAACCGAGTCACCCTCGTTTCAGTCCTGTTTCACTGAACCTGTATAACCTACCGTTCCAGCCATGTCTATCTCATGAGATATAAAATCTTTACCCAATGCATTGGAGGGAGATATAGGTCCCACCCATCTTATAATGAATCCTTTCTTATGTGTGCCACATAATAATAAACCATACATCATAGCGTAACCCATGTAATAAAAATGGAATTCTTAAACAACATGACATCATAAAGCAATTCATATAAGATAAAGGAATTCATAAAAATATTTCCATCACAACATAATCAAATCCATGTAATAATAGGGATAAAAACAGAACCCTTTTATTATCTTAGATGGAAAATAATTTTGATAAAATACTTGAACTCCATTCTTGAGGAAAATATCCTTTCTACTTCAAAAACATTTTTCCTTTCATAACATGTCATACGACTTTAAAATAAAAGTATTTGATTAAAAATAAACTTGAAAACTTGTAAAGGAAGCTTCTTGGAAATAATGTTTTAAAAATCCATTCATGCCATATAAGTTAAAAAAAACATTCTTCTCGTACTTTTGTCGGAAAAGTCAAAAAAAGTACTTCGTATGAAAAACGATAAAATATTCCTTTAATATCTTTTACTAAAAAATCACCGAAGGGTAAAATAGGATTTAAATTTTTTTTAGGTGAATGGAAATAATATTACATATTGAGGAAACATGGATGTGGATGATAAAATACACCCCAGTAAATGCCAAATTAAAAACAATCTCGGATAAAAATGAGATTGTGATATTTTCCCTTACCTTAGGTCCGACTTGCTTTGTACGTGTCCGAACCTCCTGTATAATGATTTAAATCATGTTATTGACTTATTCCAGAATCATATTCATTTTTATTATATCATATATGGTCCACTTATCACTTTATATTACCCGTTCTTTTGTAAATTCATGTTAAAGTAGCGTTTTGGGTAAAATCGTCTCATTTGTCGTTCGTGTTTTTAACTTGTAATTATTAATATGATTACTTGGATCATGATTACTTATATCCAAAATGTAAAACATGATTTATATATAATATATATTCAGAATACACATATATATAATATATTTATAAATGGAATGAAATACACCGTTCATGGAGACGGTAGTCCATACGTACGCATGAACGATGTTTTCGTTTCCTTATTGAATTGAATGGAATTAAGTAGATGACATACATATAAATATACATAAATCCAATATCATTATTATGTCATATATTTCATTAGTACTTATTATATATACTTTATAATCATTCATGAATGGTTAATGTGGAGAATGAATCTCATCGCGTCGTGGAGACGGTAGTCCGTACGTACGCACGAGCGATGATATCGTTCCCATGTTCGTGGAATTGTGTTAAAGTGTATTTATACTATTTCAGTATCAATATCACTTTATAATAATTATATATAGTTACTCATTACACCATTATACACATCCTATTAAGGTGGTGGTGGAAAATAGATTACACCACGGCGTGGAGACAGTATTCCGTACGTACGCACGCGCGGTGATTTCATTTTTCCGTAGGATGGATAGAAGGTGAATTATGTTTGTTTCATATTTATAATAACATATCAGTATGTAATTAATACTGATGTTATTACTTTATCATGAAACAACTAAAGAAGAAGAAGTTGAAGAAAAAAGAAATTGAAAAGATCGGTAATGGATATTACCTCCTCTTTGAAACACCTATTTGAATCCTCCACTTAGGGAACTATGATTGGTCTTTGAAGAAGACCAGGACCTCTAGGATTATTCTAGGGAAGTGGAGAAGGGATTTTGGCCGGGGTTGGCCGAGCTTGAGTGCTCAAATTGGTGTGAGGAGGAGGGGGAGGAGGTGCCCTTTTATAAGAGAGGAGAGGGGCACCTTAGGAATATCTCAAAATATTATTTTATATTAAAGTCAAAATCGGTTTATAATGGTTCCAAAGGGTCTTATTTCGAATCTAAATTGGGTATGGGTCGAAATCCTATCAACCAATAGGATTTAGACAAGTTTAGGGTATTATTTAAACCTTATCAATTAGATTTAACTCTAAGTTAAATAATTTAACTTTTACCGTGTCTTTTTGTTTTCTTTCACTATATGGTTAATACACTTACTATAACATGCCAAAAGAACCCCAAATTGTTTATTAATAATATATATAACCTTATCTAAGTCATTTGGCCGAACCTTATATTTTTAGTAATAAAATAACAATTAGTAATATAATATTTGATTTAAAAACTATTTTGCGTCAATTTTGACACTATTTGATATATGATTTTTTTGAAAGTCATAACAGAATTATATGTTCGAAACAAGTTGATTAAATCAACACTAATATATCATAGTAACCTATAAAATTAGTGGAATTCATAAAAAGTCTTAAATTATATTTATTTTGGTATTTATAATATCAATTATGTCAATATTTTATTAATAAGATAATTACTGCATCATCTTTGTGTCATAAATAAATTAACATATTTGATGTCTAAAAATTACAAATAAAATACCATTATGTAGGAAATCTTTTTGGATTTATAATGAATATTTACAATCGAATTTATCTTATGTATAACCCTATATTAAAAATGTTTTAGTAAATAAACTTTGATTTTAACTCTTTTAACTCTTCTTTGAATTAAATAATAATAAATATCCTAATCTAATCCAAGTGGGCCTAAATGATAATATTTTACACATAAGGTTGTTTTTGGTCGAGATACACTTGTCCAATAGGATTCGGATATGTGTTAGGGTAATATTAATATCATTGTTACCCTTAATTACCCTATTTACTTTTAACCGTGGTAAATAAAAGTAAAAAGTTACTATTCACCAAAATTTATTTTCATCTCATTGAACCACATTTCACTTACTGACATCAACCGTGTCTCTCAGATTTTTGAAATTCCATTCACAGAAGCGGTAAAATTAAGTTTTATGAAAAATTCAGTTTTTTAACTACCACTTAGTAGTTTCACTATTCATCAAAAATTGATGTTTTTCAGAACAATGCCAAAATTTCATCCTAAGATATATTTCATATTCCGAATTGAAAAATGAAGTCTATTTTACCAAATTCATAACATAGAAGTTGCATTAATTAATTTTATAATTAAATCCCGCTGTTAAAACAAATAGCGTGTTTTTAAGGAACAATATCTATCAAAAGATTGACACTTGTTTATGTCTGGTTTAAATGTGAAATTACATCCAATGACCAAAATTGTATTAAATTGTAAAAATATAATCTAAATATACTTTAAAACCACTCAAATTAATAACTTATCACTATTAATTATTTTGATTAAAGAAGTTGTTTTTAATAATAATTTAGTAATTTTCACTATTTATCAGAATATGAAAGTTATCCGAAAAGTACCAAAATTTCACCTTAGGCTAAATTCGATACTCCGAATCCAAAAATGAAGTCCATTTTGAGAGCTAAAATTTCTACAATTTTAAAAGGTGGTTATTACTATTCACAACGGCTAGTTATAATAATATTTTAATAGCATATCGTTGTTTAGTGAAACTCGGTATTGCGTACTACACACGCTATCGAGGAAGGTCGCGATTGCGTGTAATGCAAGGCAACTCAAGGATGTGTGTTGTGCAAGCTCCTTTTGGTGTAGCCTACAACACAAGACATTAATAAAATTAAAAAGAATATTTTTCATAAAATCTCGGGCTGTTACACTACTAACTTTAATATAAATAACTAAATATCGAAATAAAAACTAGAAAAAACTATAAATGAATTATAATCTTAAAAGAGGGGGAAGAAAACCCTAAAAGGGATTCAAATACAATCATCTAAACAATCCCTTTAGAACGTATAGACATCCCCATGTTAGTGAGAATAAATAATGATATTTTATTTATATATATATATATGAATCTTTTTTATGATAATAATTTATAAGGTGTTTAATATTAATACGGTTGATATTTTTGAAAAAAATATGAATATTTCAAATTTAATGATTTATTGGAATAAGTTTTTTTAGTTCAAGGATAAAAAAGTGAAAATATAGTAACTATAATAAAATTTATCCATTTATTTTAAATATAAATAATTACTACAAAATTTATTTTATTAAATAAATATCATCAAATACCATACCTCATATTTATCTTGATTTTATAACACACTACAATGTTTTATAATTGATGAATAACAACATAATCACCCTTATAAAATTTCTAAATCTTAAATTAAAATTTGTAATTCCTTATATGTGAATCATTATCAATATATTATAAATTTGACTATTATGTAAAGAAACATTTTGAATTGAAAAATAAAATTTTTATAGGGAATGTTATGAAAACATTTAGAATTTTTTTACACTTCTAAGGAATAAAAATTCCATAATGACTTATTGATTAATAATTTCAATTTTTAATATTAAAAACCAAACTAGTATTTTTTTAATATTAATTTTAGTAGTCACATATTGTGTAACCATAACATATACACAAATGTTAAGATATTTTAATTATAGTCATTATACTATTCGAATGATCATATTACCAGTGAATACCATACCTCACCCACAGTAATGTAATTAGTATATCATTCATTTACTTTCCTATTAATTCTATATATTACACTCCCTAAAAGAAAAATTCCCATTTTTCTAAATATCTCTCTAGATTTTATAAAATTTCAATCACATTTCTAATATTCATCTTTCATAAAAATATTTTTATTTCAACAATATTTATATTTTACGATATTTATATGAAATCTAATTTTATTTCATACAAAAAATATTTATACCTTTTTATTTTATTATTATTAATTATGAATTATTTATTTGATATGTAATATATATTTACAAAGAAATAAAAATAATTTATATATTATGGTGTGGTCATATAAAAATATTTAAAATAAATATCCTCAAATTATTTTATAATTTTTCAACATAGTAAAACATATATTTAATCATGACATACATAATAGTTAAGCGGGGATATATGAATATATACCAACATACATACCTAAATACAAATATATGTACATAAATATATATATACATATATACATACATATGTATGTACATGCATGCTTATGTATTATGTTTTTATTTATGAATTTTTAAATATTATTATTTTATTATTATTAGATATTCTAATAAAATAAGTAGTTTAAAAGTACCTTAATTATTTTAAAAAATATTTTCAAAATTACAATGTTCAGTTGTGTGAATATTTTTATCCTTTTATATATTTTATTAATTTTCATCTTGATTCATAATAAAGATACACCAAAATGGTTTTTCATGGTCCCCTCTTCGAAGAATATAATAATCATGTTCCTACTATCCATAACCATGATAATGAACAAGAGGCGAGGATTATGTCTACCTCTCATTAACCAACTCAAATAAAAATATCCTCTTACTAATTAATGATAGTTTATTAACGCATACAATGTAGTAGGGATATTCATGATCTTTCTATCAATAACTCAAATTTCAATTATGACACCAATGTATCATGTAGATTTATCCATTATCCCACCAATGATCAATAAGTTACATAGTCACTATTGGTTTAGCTCAAATTATAAAATAATGTTTCATAAAAGCCTATGAATCATTGTTATCATATAGATTGTGTTATAAAACTACTAGAAAACTATATTTTTGTAAAATCCCATTAAGGATATTTAAAATATATTACATGGAAAATGTAATTTTATTTTAAAATTCATTTCACATTCAATTCAATGGGTCTCAAACGTATCCCATATGAGCACACGATATTAAAAAATGTATTAAAGATACATTCATTTTAAGAATATATAATAATAATTACTTTTTATTGTTATTTATTATGATTTAAAATCTATACCTTATATAATTAAATGATTAATATCAAAATATTTTTTTTCTAAATATCTAATACCAAAAAAGTGATCATAGAAGAATACTTATTTAGTTTTAAATAATTAATACACGGTACTATGATTTTTTTTAAACCTTCACCATTTGAAATTTTTGTTGGGAATAAATTCCAACACATCTACATTCTCTACATACAAAATATCATGTATCTAATAATTATATATTGTTTGTGGTCATCTTAAATATACTACAATAGCGGTTTTATATTAGGTTTTTCTATAATGACATGAATTGAAATTTTCAATATCTATACATTTTCACTACATATAATTTCATGAACGAGAATATATAGTTACATTTTTTGGGTTCATAGTAAGATGATGATATCCTCACTTTTTTATCCCTCGTTTTTTAATGAAAAAAATAAATTAATTGAATAACACTTAGGGAAACCTCTACATTAATAATTAATTTCATAATCCAAATTACCTCCCATTATATAACAATTTTTATCATTTATTTATTAATATTTGTATATTTATCCTCGATATTTTGTTATAATAACACCACATATTAGTATCAATATTAAATATAAAAAAATTGACTTTTTATTTTAAATAATCTCTATATTTTTATATTATAACCCTATATGAAGTGATAAATTCCCACCACCAGATTCTAAAAATTTTAATCATAGTATTCAAATGTATACTGGATTAATTAATATCAATTTATAATTCCTTCTAGTAAAAACATTAATTTTTTTGTTACTCAAGATATAATAATATTACATATATTTAAAAGTATGAAGAATATAAATACATGATGATTCATAAACATAGTTTTAAGTTATTTCACTCAATGTGTTTTGTTTCTTTATTTTAATAAGATAAAAAAATAATAGAATGGATATTTACATGTATAATTTAAAATATATCCTCATATAAAAACATTTTCTATGACACAATATTTGATTTTAATAATTTATATTCGGAACATAGAGAAAAATATTTGATCTATCGATGTAGATCTTCAAAAATGATAGGTAAGATAGTTCTCAAAAATTATTTCATTGATAAACTTTTACGAATCCAATCAGTAATAAAATGTATATTATGAATTTCAATTATAATTTAGAGTATTAATTATTCTAGATATTAGAAATAGTATTTTCATAAGACCTTAACATTTATATAGATAATCTATGTTACATAACTGAGACCAATATAGAACAGTTCCTAGAATTTGATATGTACAACAATGAAAATGATATCTTAGAGACCATACATTAAATGATATAAAGATTGACCAAGATACCAAAACACCACTATGAGAGTTCTACTATAGAAGACATCAATAAAATAAGAGGATCTAAATCATCATGAAAAAACATGATGTGTCTCTTATACTAGTTTTACTAACTTTTAGACCTTATTACAAATAAATAATTATTGTCTATATATTTATCCATCAATAAAAAATCTATAATCATGGGTGAGAGGTGAATGTTGATGTGTGTTCTAAACACCATGGAATCATTTAGTATAATATTTTATAAATAGATGAAAAAAATATGAAAAAGGAAAAATTAGATAAGGAAGGGAATATGGATTTTGGGGGGAAGAAAAAATAGTCAGGATTCTATTATCTATAATTAAATAATGGGGAACTGATAAAAATACTAATATAATTTAACACTGATAGAATTTTTGTAGTGAACCTTAATTGAGGTATGTGGCACTGGTTTATACCCCTTTATTCATATGATGTGGTTGGGTAATGTTTGGGAGAGTTTTGTGGAGTTTGGGTAGTTTTTGGAAAGGTTTAGGGGCCTTTTTAAGGCTACATTGTTTGAGAATGGTTAGGGGAAACCATGAATGAATCATAGATAACCATGAAATATTCCACTATTTGGACAGTATCATCAGTATAGTTAGCGTACGGTTTGTCAAATCATGCGAGCTAATCATGTAGCCCATTAAAAAAGTTTTTTAAACGAGTTTTGTTGGGATTTTCCCTAACTCACACATTTTATCTCCCATATAGACCCTCTTTAGGTTTCCTTGATCTCAAGGTATATAAGGTCTCCCCTACCAATTTTAGAATCAAATATAAGGGGTTTTCTAGTAGTTTGAAGATGGTTCATCTCAGGTAAGTCTTATCTTTTGGTTTCTTTTTGGATTTCTCTAGATCTTCTCTCTCATCTCTCTTGGTTTTCTAGATCTACATTCGTTTCATGTAAATCCAGGGTTGTGGTAGAATAATGTGTCGCTTTTAGGGATTCGTGGTGTTAGGGAAGGATATATAGAGAGGTTTTGGTGGAGAGTTTTTCTGGATTGGTGGTGCGGTTACTTGTGGGGTGATTTCAACCAAACCCTAAAGGTAGGTGGATTCTCTCTCAATTCCACATTCCTAAAACATGAGGCCATAGTTGTAATTAATTTTTATTTAGTGAAATTAATTGTGATTGTGATGTGAAAATATTTATCGAATCCCATTTGGTGACGATTTAAGGATTTTGGGTAAAATAAGATATTGCTTCAAAAAGGGGTTTTGTAGTGTGGTTTTATAATGTTTATTTTAAAATCAATAATTGGTTGAATTATGGGATAATGTTTTATGAAATGTGAATTCCATGAAATATTTTTCAATATTTAAATATTGTTTTGAATTGAAAATTTTTAAAGGTGTTTTTCAATAAATTGGGTATTTCTTGAAGTGATTTAGCATGTGTTGGAATTGGTTGTGTGGGTAATGTCTAGCCTTGGTGTAATTTTTTCTTATTGGTTTTTAAGTATTTTGGATGTTATTGATTATGTGTTAAGTGGGTGGGAATTTTCACAATAAAAGTTGTTGGATAGTATACGAAAGGGACACCATTAAGGATAAGTGGTAAATAAGTTCTGTTAGATTGTGAATGTAATAAATTACCTATGACGAGATGTTCCACCATATATAGTTTCCTTGTGTGTGTTTTTATGATATATGGAAATGATTGTGCTAATGTGTATGAAATGGATTTTGGAATGGTTGTTTGGATTTTACCTTTTTGACATTGCTTATTAAGAGAATGTATGACTTGTGGAAATTGTTGAACTAGTTGTTGTTAAATGTAAACTATATTATATGAATTTGATAATGGTTATTTCCTAGTGGAATGTGTTGGGAAGGCATTTGGGGATATCCTAATGTGTATGATTACTCACCCTGCATTTTTCACTTTTTTGATTTTACAGATGTTTTATTCCGGGAAACATGTAATAGTAATGCATCTCATTTTTAGTGTTTATTCATGATGCTCGGGTGGTTTGGTAGTACTTAGAGCATGGATCTTATTGAGTAGTGGAGTGTTTCTTGGTTAACATTAAGTCTCTTTTTGAGTATTTCACTTGGTACTCTGATTTTGGGGTGTTATTATTTGGTCTTATTGGTTTTTGGAAATTGACATGGATTAGTTTGGTTGTATTTTGGTACCATATGGTATGGGATTCTACGTTGACATGCATCATGTATTTTTTTGGTAACAGATTATTTGGTTGGTTGGTTTATCTTAAGGGAAAATCGTTCCCCAATTTATTTTTGAAGCCCTCATCATTTATTTCTCGCCATTGGTGCCTTGAGAACGTCACTTAAGGACAAGTAACACCTAACCATATTCTGAAGAAAATGAGGAAGGTTTGGGATATTACAACTATTATCAGTTTGTTCTGTCACATGCTTTCAAGTGATAGTAGTTCTTCAGTCCATTGTTCTTGATTTTAGGTCCTGGTGTTGAAATTATTTAATGGTATATTCCTTGAGTCGAGATTGTTGTGAGGAAAAGGATTTTCTGAACATGTAATGTAGAGCAAAAAATTATGTAGCTAACCATTCATGATGAACTTCATGTTACCAAGGAGTTGTGTACATAATTGTTTTCAAGACACTTATCACAAATAGAAATATCACTATCGTTGGTGTACCCAATGAGATGATCATTACGTGCATAGTAGAAATGGAATCCCTCTAGTTTGAATATTTCATTAAGGTATAATGATTTTTACAGTGATTCCAATGCGTTGATTTTGACAAATCCGAATTGGGTTTCCAAATGAAGGATTTAAAACATGGAAACTTGTGGTGTTTTGTAAATGAGTATATTTTCAAATCATGGTGGAATATGTTTAAAAAATAGTGCAAAAAGGAAAATGTGAACTTTTGGAAATCTTGTTTGGGATAGTTTCAATGAATTGAATTTGAAAATTGTATAAATTTTTTATTAATGGAGTGTGAATTATGGTGGTTTTTCATTTATAAAAATAGAACCTTGTAGGCGTCATAGAGATCAACCAGAGGAAGATGCTATAAATGTGGTTTCACCTATGCCCCAGGTGAACCACCAGCTAGTGAAGACCTTAGTGAAATGTTTCTAGGCTGTAGAAATTCTGAATAAATAAGATGAAAAAATCATATGGATAATTAATTTTAGTTTCAAAATCAGAATCCAACCATATTTAGGGGCCATTATGAGTTACAAAGGGCAGAAGCATGGCTAAATATAATGAATAGGATAATTGAATTATTGGGAACACTGACAGACCATAATGTTATGGTATCCATGTACATGTTGGAATATCATTCCCATCTATGGTGGGGGATGGCATTCCAAGATGGGACGGACCGAGGTGTGAATTTTGAGGGTTTTGAGAAATTATATAATAATCAATTATACCCTCATATGTTCAAAATTCAGCAAAAAACATAATTATTCAGCTTGAACCAGGGTAACTTGTCAGTAATAAAATATATAGATAAGTTTACTAACGTGGTGCGGTTAGCACCTAAGGAGGAAGGTAGCACATCGCTGAAGGCATGTTTTTTTGACGTTGGGTTGAAGAAGGAAGTTCAGTCTAATATATGAGTGCTAGGTATAGATGATTACATAGAAATGGTGATTAGAGTTTTGGTGGGTAAGCCATATATTTTGGGTGATACAGGTGGGGGATGTATGTTAGTACCCATGGGGATTAGTGGAAACTCAAACACTATGTTTAAGTAGAAGAGAGACACTTATTTATAGTGTGGGAGTACAGCTCAAGATCTAATGGTAGGATCAATGAATCTTCATACAAATCCTCATGGTAAGCAGGGATGTTTTCAGTGTGTCTCTATGGGACACATCAAGCGGGATTATATGACACAACCTTAAGTATGTCATAAGTGTAATAAGATAGGGTATCATTGTTGGTATTTTCATAATTCTCTAAGTTCGAGTGCTTGTGACACTCCTCAAGGGTCGTAGGAGTATGACAACTTGATAGGATGGTGGAAATAGAATTCTCCTTATCAATATAGCCGATTTAGTTATGGTGATTCTAGAAATACCATGACCCCTTTACAGGGTAATAATGAGAAGTGTGTGGCAAGAAAATAGTTGTTTGGAGGTGAACATGTTGTTATGGATGATTATTTGGGACCATCCACAGTGAAAGGTATTGTTATTTTTAATTCCACATCGATGAAACCTTTTTTTGATAAATGTACTTCCTATTCTATTCATTATTCTCATGATATTAGTTTTTTGAGTGTAACTATGGAAATGATGCCTTCATTTTTAAAACTTCAAACTCCTCTGGTCAAAATAGAGTGTCTACCCATCCTATGTAGAGTGTTTTTCATAGTTTTTAACGACATTGAATTGATGTGTGATTTATCTATGCATGAGATGGATTTTTATGATATAATACAAGGAATGGATTGGTTGGTGATGTTTAAGACCCACATTAATTTCTATGCTCAAATGGTTAGTTTTATGAAGGAGGAAGGTTTGGAACACATCTTTAGAGGGGAGAATAATGAAAATATGGGTGCACCAATTTTTTTTGGAACCAGCTATTGGCATGTTCTCATATCAGTTAGTGGAATTGTCATTTTCATTAGTGGAATTAGTCAACCAGATAGTTTTTCTAGTGGTTATTGATTAGTTTATAGATGTATTTTTCGAGTAATTCTTAATTTATCCACCTATGAAAAAAGTGGAGTTTAAAATTGATCTCTTTATGGGGAAAAATCCTATCTCACATCCATTTTACCATATTGAACCAAAAAAATTGCGAGAATTAATTGAGTAGTTCAAAGACTTAGAGAAAAAATGGTTCATCCAACCTAGCACGTCTCTGTGGACCACACTAGTTTTGTTTGTCAAACAGGAAGATAGAACTCTATGGTACTATGTTGATTATCTTAGACTTAATCAAGTTACAGTAAAGAACAATATCCCATTCCACACATTGATGACTTGATTGACCTATTGAGGGGAGCTCAGTGGTTATCCAAGATTAAATTTGGGTCAGAATATCATAAATTGCGGGTGAATAAGGAGGATATTCCCAATGCTTCTTTCAGAAGTAGATATGACCATTATGAGTATGTTCTTATGCCATTTTGTATAATGAATGCTTTAGTTCTGTTCATTGCATTTATGTATCATATATTTCATGAATATAAGGATTCTATCGTGGTGGTATTTACTGATGATATATTGGTGTATTCCGGGACAAGGGTGGAGCATGAGCTACACATAGTGACATTTCTTGGGGTCTTGAGGGATCATCAGTTGTATTCCAAATAGTTAAATTGTGACTTCTTTATAGAGGAGGTTTGTTTCATTGGCCATGCTATTTCTAAGATGGGTATTTTTAGTTGATTAGAAAAGAAAGAGGCTATTATCTCCGGGAAACAACCAAATAATGTTTTCAATAAGAAAATCTTCATTGATCTATTTGGAAATTATTGACGTTGTTTTTATGATTTCTCATGATTGGCCTCATCCATGACAGCTCTAAAAATAAAGAATTCTATATTTAAATGGGGTGAGTAGTGTTATAAATTCTTTGAAGAGCTATAGGGTCGCCTTACATCAACACCAATCTTGGTTTTCTTGAACTGGGGAAAGGGTACATCGTGTACTGTGACGCATCGGGATCAGGATTGGGTCTGTTATCAGGTAGGGGGTCACATGGTTGTATATAGCTCATGGTATTTATGGTTTCAATATAATAACTACCAAACCAATGATTTGGAATTGGAGATAGTGGATCATGCTTTTAAAATATGGCATCATAGTATCTTCAGTGATAAATTCACTGTGTTTACCAATCACAATAGTTTTAAAGCCTTTTTTATCACAAAGAGAATTGAACTGGAGTGAAAGGATATGGATGGAATGCCTCTAGATGTTTGATTTTAATTTAATGTACACACCATGTTTGGGAAATTCAGTGGAGGATGCATTAAGTAGAAAAGCATATGATCAAGTGTTGAAAAAGGCATCAGATCTATGGTAGTTGATATTGGTCATAGCGGACATGCAGTTGGGAAGTGAGGCACAGGGTGACAGAGTGGTATTATTTCTCATTTTTTTGTTCCAAAATTGGTTGGTTTGGATAAAGAGGCACACGTATCTCATCCGGAGTGTAAGGAGATGAGGTTGAAACTCAATGGTGGGGAGATTATTGAGGTCTGGGAACTGAATTGGAATTCAGTTTTGTGTTTTTGGAATCAGATGGTACTACCCATGAATTTTTGGGAGGAAAATATCGTGGCTTATCATCATTCTATGTGTTATTTCCATCATGGAATTAAAAAAAATATAAGTCATAAAAAGTATAGTTTTTGTGGGATAAAATGAAAGGGTAGTGGCTGAGTATGTTTTGAGTTACTTGACGTTTTAGTAAGTCATGTTAGAGCATTAATGGCTAGTAGACATGTTAAAATCATTAGTGATTTCAGAGTGGATGTATGAACAAATATTGACTGATTTTGGGACAGGTCTATCAATAATGGTAAGGAAACATGGTTCTATATGGGTGATTGTGGATCGACTAATAAATTTGGACCATTTCATCCCGATTCGTGAATCTCATATGATGGATGATCTATCCAAAATTTATATTCCATAAGGGGTAAAGAGGCATGTTGTTCTTGTTTCGATTTTATCAAATAGAGATCTGAGGCTCATGTATCATTTTCGGAAACCGTTGCAACAATACCTTGGGAAACAATTGATGATGAGCATGGTGTATCATCCTCAACAGGATTTCCCGTATGACAGGTCAATACAAACTTTGGAGGATATTCTAAGGGCTTATGTGATGGTTTTTAGTTGATCATGAGAGTATCACTTACCATTGGCGGAGTTCTCCTATAATAAAAGATATCAAGATTCAATACATATGTATTTTTTGGGGCATTTTATGGTTGTCTGTGTCGTTCTCCACTATGTTGGATGGAAATGGGTGAGAATTTGATGATTGGGCCTTGCCTTGTCCAAGAGACTATAGAGATTATCATGTTGATCCAAAAGAGTATAGAGATGACTCAAAGTTATCAAATATTGTATGTGGACCATCATCGATGACGGTTTCCATTTAAGGTAGGAGATCATGTGCTTTTTTGAATCTCCCCTACGTTGGGACATCATCGTTTTGGAAAACAAGGTAAGTTATCTCTGAGGTATGTTGGGCCATTTGAGATACTTGAGACGATTGGATAGGTGGCTTATCAGTTGGCTTTTCCAGCAATGTTTAGGGCAGTTCCCTATGTGTTTCATGTGTTGTAGTTAAAAAGTATCAGCTAGATCATGACCATGTGATTCATTGGGATCATGTTGAGCTAGAACCAGATGCTTCTTTGGTGCACATGCCAGTGCATATTGATGATAGGAAAGAGAATGTATTTTTGAGAAAATCATCAATTTAGTTTTGCTTTTGTGGCTCCATGGTGAAATTTAAAAGGATACTTGCGAGTGGGATAAATAGATGGATGATCAATGGCCTGAGCTCTTTGAGTAGAGTGGTGGTTATCTACTTTCTGAGGATAGAAAGTTCAATGGTGGGGAGAATGTAGTACACCCATTTTGAGGTCTATGATACTTTTTTATACCCTTTTATTCATATGAAGTGGTTTGGTAATGTTTGGGAGATATTGGTGGAGTTTGGAATGGTTTTGAGGCCTATTTAGGGCTACAATTTTTGAGAAGAGTTAGGGGAAACCATGTGAGAATCCCATGTAATCGTCCAATATGTCACCGTTCCGATAATAACATCTACATGATTAGCGCAGGGTTTATAAATTCTCAACTCAATGATAAGATCATTATAATGGAGTTTCTATTCTCAAATTTACTTCTGCGAGACCTATTCCATATTCATCACTTATTTTTGTTGTGTGGTGAATAAAAGTTCTATGTTTTCTTGATGGGATCTTTTACTAATATGGGTTATCTATGGGGTACAATTTTATACTACTTCACACAACTCATTAAAATGGTGTCTCCATTTTTATCGAATGTTAATAGATTTTTTTTATTAAAATTTTCATTATAATGACATAATATAAATGGAATTTTTATATTAATATATTCGATATAATAGATAGTTCTATTTTAGAAATATAGTTGGTAGATCGCATGATATAGAAGAATATTGATGATTATTTTTCATGGAAGTTTCATGAAAAATATGATAGAGATGGTAGGGGTGGGTTATAAAGAAAGAATGCATCCTTAATTAATACATCTCTTTCCAAAAATGTATCACTCAGAATTAGAGTGAATAAATCTACTAAAGTTTTTATAAAAGAATTGTTTTTGAAATGTATTTGAATACAATATCTCTAAAAAAGTTTTTTACTGTATAGATTGTTAAACATGAGGTTATCATATGGAATGACTACTATAATTTATGTGATCACGTGAATTTTATTAGAGTTATGATTGAATCAGTGAATATTACAATCAAATATGACATTAGGGATTTATATCTTTATTCTAATCATCATGATAGATGTGATTCAATTTTTAAAAGTGATGAAAAACTCCAATTGGAATGTATATGATGTGTTTTAAAATATTTGATGCATGATATTGAATGGAGATATAAGGAATATGACCATTATAAAACCATAATGAAATTATTTCATTACTACTAGACTATGAAAATTGATTATTTTTTTACACCGTTAGAAGAAGAAATGTTCTATCGACAAATCCTTGTGATGTAGTTAATATATGTAAATAATTATAAATCCTATATGATGGAATAGTTGGCGAAATGTGGATAATATGAATGAATATAGGAATCAATCATAGGAGTCAAAATCCATATAAAAACATTGTTTGTACCACAAATGTTGGATTTAGCTTGTTAATCGGTATTATCATTCAGGAAGAGTTATGAGTTATTATCTCAGTGGCCCAATTCTATTAAATTGGTATGTAATGGTGCATGGTTCATTTTTTATTTAGAATATTGGGAAATTTAAATATATTGGATGATGAATTTATAGATATAGTAAGATGTATTGATGTCATATTTAATGAGAAAAATGTATGTTTCTTGAAAATAAAAGTTGTTTTATACATTTAGAGATTCCCTAAGAACCTCATATTAGTGGGATAACATGATGATGTATATTTTATGAATAATTTTACAAATGGGGTTTGGAAGATCAGAAATAGTTTCATGCTCATTTCTCAAGTAGTAAAAATGATCCCTTGTATCTTATCATACGGTTCCATTATGTTGAAAATTTTAGAATGATCAAATCTAGTGGTTTGAAAAGTGTAATTAAAGGATTGGAATGCATAATTATAAAATCATACAATTATAGTCATAAATGGAATACATGACCTCAATCACAACAGTCAAGGAATATGTGAGAGTAGTATGATATAAAAAAAATTATATTTCTTTATCCCAAATAGAATAATGTCAAGGTGTTATTTTTAGAACATTTTTATTCCAATTCTATGGGTCTTTCCCCAATTATCCTATATGGAGGATCAATATATTTTGTAAATTTTTTTATGCTTCTACTAATAAGGACTGTGTAACACATTGAGATTATTGGGAATTTTAGTTTTAGAATAAATCATGTTTAATTAATATATTACACTACATGAAATACCATGTTAATATGTCACTACATGAAACACAAAGTTACACCTCCACTATATGCAACACCATGTAATTCTTTCACTAAATGCAACACTGGGTTATCTTACATTGAACATTTTACCAAGTTCTAAAAAATACACAATATGTTATTATTATTATTATTTTTATTATAAATAAAAAATGATAATTTTAATCTATAGGTACGAATGATAATTAATTATTTTTAAACATTATGTATAATGATTTTATATAAATAAAACACATTGATAAAAAAAGTTAAATTTCGGTAAAGTTTGTATATGTTTTTGAAATATTATTTTCTAGAAAAATAGTTTTATTTATTTTATGAATAAAACAAATTTCATTATGAGAAAATTAATTTTATAATAAAAACATAATTTTTAATGTAACAATGTCAAAATAAGCATAAAGTGAAATTTTGGGATTTTTCTATAATATTTTTTTTAAGAATAATGGAAATTATTGAATTTCGATTGAATACTTCTTTTTCATTTACATTATTTATAAATTCCTGTCGTATTTGAAATTAATTTTAATGTTAAATTTGTCCAATTATATATTAGTTATTCCAATTTAGGTCATTATAATAAATTACATGTTGAATTTTGACATAAAAACATCGTAATCTTATTAACATGTTCTCTTAAAAACCCTCTTTCTCATTGCTTCAGTGAGAATAATTTTAAATTATAAATTTTCACTGCTATGATTGGAATTTTGAAAATTTGATACCATATTTTGAATAATAATAATTTTTTCTATCTAATATTTCCAACTTAATTTCTTACTAAAATGAATAGTGAATTTTTTAAAAAATAATTATAGAGGTTAAGCCAAAAATCGGTTTACTGGGGAGTTCAACTAAAATGATAATTTTTTTAATCACTAATACACATTTATAGAATTAATTTTATTTTTTTATTTCAACTATATCATGTATACTGTATTTATTTGAGCCATTTGTTTCTATTTTTTACAAAATAAAAATGTGGATCACTCAAATCATTTCAAAAATATCAAGAATGTCCTCTCCCCATATATAAAAGGAAACCCCCTATGATCTCTTATTTACACTATAAAACCCTTATTTTTTTATAAAAAACCTACCCAAATCACTTCCCATATTATCTCCCATGATTTAATAAGCCTTATTTTGTAATAAAACAATCCTAGAGAGGCTTTTAGTGAAAACTATAGGAGGATACCTAAAGAATAAGTAACATTCATCAATTAGTGTATTTGAATTTATTTCTTCTTCATCCTGATTAAATTTTTTTATTCCATTCTATAAAAAAACATAATTGTCTCCCATATAATTATATATTGTTATTTTATTTTAATTACTGACTTCTATCTCCACTTATCTCAAATGGTTTGTGAAATCATAATTTCTGGGAATGGCGGACTATATCCACGTGAACCGTTGTCATTTTTTTATTACATTATCAACACTCAAGTATGAAATAAATTTTTATTTCTTTTTATATATTATATTTATGAAATAAATATCCATTTTTTGTTATTATATAACATATAATTTTATTATTTCCATTTTGAGGTAACATAATAATGCCATGTGTTTGAACAACAGACTACCGCCTCACAAAGCAATGTCATTCATTCACACATTACATGGAATGAATTATTGATGGGTTTAAAAATAATACATGATTTATACGAAATAAAAGTATTTTAGGAATTAAAATATATCATTTATCTTTTTTATTTCTCTTGCACTAGAAAATGGAAACCACTTTTATGCGTAGGTATGACTTACCTTCTCCATGAATGGTGCATTTCATTTTCAATATTCAAATATTATAGATTAACATAAATACATATATAATTATTATATATGTTAATTATATAATTTTTAAAATGATGGATCTAGTGAAACCAGAATCAACATAATAGGGCCCAAAAATTTTCAAATCAAATGTATACAAAAGACAAAGTGGTTATTGCCCGAGACGTAGCATTAACACGGACTTGTTAATAAATGTGTCTAAAAATGTCAAAAGAAAATAATATATGGTATGAAATATAATAGTATTTTTCTAATATATATATATATAAAAGAAAATTATACTTATTATACTCGTGGTTTTAATGTGTACAATGGAAGTCAAGACCAAAGGTATGTGATTTTTTCCTCACTTATTACTTTTGTGAGATTCAAGAATTACTCACCACCTCATACTTATCTATGGTGTATATAGTTTACAAGATTTTGTTTTATGATGATTATCCTAATTATTATGGGGTTTTATGTTTCCATTTAATGATATCTCTTTAATTTTGTTTACTTTTCTAAAATTATAGGACCACTAAGGGAAATTTGTGTTAATGATCATTCTTTAAGACATAAGTTATATTATGAACCTATATTATTTTATGAGGTATGTATACTACCCCATTTAAATTAAATATAATGAATTTAGATATCCTATTGATATATAAATTTTAAATTTTATTTTATCCTTTAAATTGGATTATAGTTTACGGTTAACAAAGTGGTAAGGGTTTTAGGTTACAATGGCATAGTTTATGATTATTCTTTATGATTATGTTTCCAATGTTGATATCTCATGATCTACCTCAAAAGAATTCTTAATTTTTTTAATATTATATGGTTATTAATTATATTTTAAATTAATAATACCATTTTTCAGTCATTGTTAATTAAAATAATTTATAATTATTTTAGGAAAATTTTCATTATTTCACTCTTCGGTCGGAAATATATTTTCTTCCAAAAAAACTGTTTTCTACTTTTTTTAATATTTTATTAATTTAAAATCATCAATTAATAATGTATTTAGTCATGTATGAATTTTTTTAAAACCATTCCAAAAGGAATAATAATATCATTTTCCAAAAACAATGGACTTTTGTCTTTTAAAGAAAATGTGAAAGGAATATTAAGATAAATGTATACTACATGAACAAAATTTTCCAAATACAAGAAAAATCATTACTTCAAAGTTTCTATAATATTTTTTCAGTTATAATTTCAATGCAAAATATTATCAAAATGTTTTTTGTTTTAAAAATATTTTTTCAAATAGGTAAATCGATTTTCCCCAAGAAAAGGTTTTCAATGTTCCTTCAAATTATTCATCATCTAAGATGATATCCATTGATATAATTCATACTATACTTTGGATATGATCAAAGGATACCATTTTTAATAATTTTACATATGGTTTATTTTTAATATTAAAATATGTTTATGAAACATATTTCTATTCTATAGGTAATACAATTATAAAATTCTTACTAAACCATGTTATTTTTAGGGTTTCCTTATAATGAAATGACTATGAAACCTATCTCTTATCAAAGGGATATAGTATTATGAAATTTTTATGATACCCATTTCATTTAATTTGTTTTGATATGATTAATTTTTATGATCTTGTGGCACACATAATTATGTCTTCTATAATGTGATTGGTGAGACTTATATCTCTAACCAAGGAATTAGGTAATGATTTATATCTAATGAGATAAATGAGATTAAACTGGTTAGGAACACTTTTTATTATGATAAGGATTGAACAAGGAGTAAACCTAGTTTAGTAATGGAATTTTTCCACTATTTTGGCCTTGGGAGGGATCCATGACTACTGTGATGGTATGGAGATATGAATCATTTCAATATGATATCATTTTCAATGTTCCTAGACTAATATTCAATTATTTTATACGCTAATGAGTTTTCCAAAAATCCATGTCTTATTACATTATTATAACCCCATGGATAATATTATTATATTATCTTAAGATTCATGTATTATAAAAATCCAATATTTATTCAATTATTGAATATTATGATTTTTGATATGTTGGGTATATTTTTAAAATGTCATTGTAATGTCATCATGCACTTATTATCATGTTATGTTTATCTATCTCCACTATTTAACATTACAGAGCATCCAAGATAACCCTTTTTTTGTATTATTTCTCCATTTTATGAAAAAATATTCTAATTATGATATTTTTATGAATTTTTCTATGCATTAATAATGTAGTGGGATGTGATTTAACAGACATATAGATCAGTATTTACATTTACATGTATCCAATGTCACTGAACAATTATGGTCCTCTAGTGTGTGTTTGTGAAATGAAATGAATTTTCATCAACAAAATATGTAATATCTATGTATGATAATTCTATAATTCTATATTAATTATTAGAGGAAAGGATTAGTTAATCTTTGGAATCTTGGATGAGAAAACCATTGTGAGATCCCAAAGGACATTTCTATGGATAATGATATGGATGAGTTAACGTGTTGAAAAATTCCATAGAATTATAGTAAAGGATACAATGAATATTTTTCAAGAAAATAAATCCCTGTATAGATATTAAATGTTTATGTGGCTCTAACATAGATATTCCAAGGTCTTCCAACACTGATAACACAATATTCTGATATACATGACCTGGAACTTGTTAATGACAATGATCCTTTATTCACACCATGTTTCCCACTCTTGGGGGATGCTATTTGGATGTTGATGAACTATTTATGAACCATCATAGATGATTTAAATATAATAAAACTTTCAAAAACCATGGATGAACCTCATGTTCCATATATTAATCATTTTTAATGATTCAAAAATCATATAAGCTATTCTTCATTATTATGAATATTACCATCATGATTATTGTTTTCTACACTAGGAATTTTTGTTTTAGAAAATGTCTATAACCAAAATAATCTATATAAATGCTGAGTGTCATGAAAAATTAAAATATTTTTCTACTAAGAATATAAATTTAATGGGATCTTGAATAATAAATCTAATTTCTATGATCACAATAAATTATCACGATATTAATCTTGTTGGACGTCCAAACAACTAAAGGAGTAAATTTTTTTGAGTCCTTTGTGAAACAATTTCAATGTAATTTTAATGGATATTCTATTCCATTAGTGTTTGGAGAATGTATTTTTCTCACTCAAAATATAATTTCTATTCCACATTCATTGGAACATGACAAAGTCATTTTGGTTATTAAATCTTTGGAAGGTGAAGAAAATCCATGGTGGAGTATAATAAATAATACTAGGAAAATGGCTCAAATTGGTTCCATGGATTGGGAATATCTAAATAACTAATTTTTCAGTAAATACATTCTTTATATTATTTATAAAAATATGGTGATGTGGTTACTTCAGTTAAATAAAATGTATGACGAATCTGTTGGTTTTCATGAGAAATATTTTTTACAATACTTGTGATGTAGGAATTATGAATTTTCTTCCAACTTCAATGTAATTTTAATTAAAACATAGTAGAATAAAACAATGTATTTGAATGTAGTTATCAATAAGACACCTTAAAAGCTATAAATAGATTTTTTTCAATTTTATATCAATGTGGAATTGGATTTTGGAGTTATGTATCTATATAATTGTTTTGATAGTGACACAAATAGGGCGTTAAAAATAAAATATAAAAAATATAGAGAGAATAAGATGATAGTTCCATTATTCTAAATGTGTTGGATGAATATTGGTATAATTTTTCTCAAACGTAATAGTAAAGTTTTTAAATGTGTAAGGGGTGGTCATTAAGAAATTGTTTTCCAAGGTGATAGGATGAATTTAGCTAACAATGCAAATATGAAGAAAGATACATAGAATGCATAAACCATAATACATGGAGAACAATTTATAATTTTATTGAATATATTAATGAAAGATAAAAAATATGATAAAATTAAATATTATGAATTTTGGATACAAAATTATTCATTTTTGTGTCATATAATCTCAATCGAGGGAATATCAGTAGATCAATCATATATGATTGTTATTGAATGTTGGCCCAGACCAACCATGATGACTGATATCTATAGTTTTTTTAGTTTAGATAGATATTATAAATGATTTTTTTGATAATTTTTAAAATAATATAATCCACTAATCATGTTATCTTGGATTGGTGCTAAGTTATTCAGTACATATGAATGTGAGATAAATATCATCAAAATGAAGAGAATATTATTCAGCGCACTTGAAAACATTACCCTATAATGGACAAGGGGTTACACACTATAAAGATTCATCCAAGGGGGGATTGGTGTTTGTATACCTAATGACATGGGTAGATCTTATCCTCAGGAAAATCAAAGATTCCTGGAATATTTACCCAACTCATGATTTGGAGTTAGTTAAAATAATATATTCAATAAAAATATTGACACATTATCTTTATAGAGAAAATTGTGGTTTATATAATGATCAAGAAAGTTTAAAATATAAATTCACATTGAATGAGTTGAATAGTTTCTATAGAAGATAGTTAGAGATGATTATTTGTTATAAAAAATAATCACATTACCACCCTGGTAATGTGAACATGGTGGGTGATACATTGAGTCGAATGGATCATGCTAGATTATCTATGATGAAGATTAAAAAAGATACAATATTTCTATACTTTCTATATATAGATCTATAAATCCTAAAATAATTTTAAATTATTATATTTCTAAATTGAATTTTCAACCATCTTTCCATGAGAATATTAAAGAGGTATAGAAGGAAGGTGTAGAGTTTAAAAAAAGACAAAAATATTCTTATGTTTAACCATGATGATTATTTAATTATATGGTTCATCAAATATGTATGCATTCCATCCATACCATACATATAGTCGTTTTTATAGTAATTTCACTTTTCATCATTCTCTATTCATTTATGAAGTTAATAGATGAATAAATATTTGAAAAATTACTTCTGGTGGGCTGGTCTGAATAGAGATATCACAGAGTTGGTATCTCGGTGCTTGGTTTTCCAACAAGTTAAGTCTATATGAAAAAAATATATGGGTATGTTGCATCTATTATCTATTAAAAAATGGTAATAGGAAAACATCACCATGTATTTTTTTCATTGGACTCCCCGATACATCAATAGGGAATAATGTTATATGGGTTTTAGATGATCTCTTTGATATTTTAACACAAATTATCTCTATTATAGAATAATTATATCTTGATTATATTTACATGATATACATTACGGATATTTTATGGTGGCATGGTGTACCACATTCTACTATATCTGATCAAAATCCAAGGTTTAACAATTTTTTTTAGAAAATCCTTTCTTGGACTCTAGATATAGAGTTTACTTTCAACACTACATATCAACCGTAGACATATGGTTAGTCTGAAAAAATAATTCAAAACCTAGAGGATATGTTGACATATTTTTATATGGGTTTCAATGGTGGATGGGATCTAAAACTCCCTCTAGTTTACTTTTTGTACCAAAATATATTTCACCAAGAATTTTGATTGATCCTTAAGAATCCATCCATGGGAAGAAATTTATAGATCCAATATGTTGGAATTAATTTGGAGAGTGAAATCTATTGGGACTTCATGTAGCTGATAATGTGGTAGAGATGGTCAGAGCTATTCAGCAACACATCATGGAATATTAGAGTCAGTAGAAAATTTATGGTTATAGACATTGATGTAACATAGTTTTTGATGTATTTTATAAGGTGTTTCAAATAATTTTTACATGAAATAATTTTATGAATTTTTGAAAGAATGGGAAACTAAGCCCTAGGTATATCCGTCCTTTGGAAATTCATGATCCAATTGGGATGGTAAAATATCAGTTGAAATGTCCAACAATCCTATATCAAGTTCACAATGTGTTACATATATCTATCTTATGTAAGTACATAGATATCCCTTAATATGTAGTAAACTATGAAGTCATACCACATGAGCAATATATTTCTAACGAGGAGCCATTGGTGGAGATTCTAGATCGTATGAAGAATGTTTTATGAAACAATACCAATCACCTGGGAAAAGTTTTTTTTTGCAATGACCAATAGTTTTATGAATATATGTTGCATCATAATAATATTATGAGGGATATTTATCCACATTTTCATGTATTAGAGTGATTAAATTTGAGGAAGAAATTAATTTTAAGTGTGGTAGACTATAACAACATTATTATTTTTTTGATGTAAATTAAATTTAATTAATAGATTTAGCTAAATAAAACTCATAGTTAATATTATAAAACATAAAACCACATTTTATATTTTCTATAAAAGTTACACCTAGTTAATCTTTTTCTACACACAACATTGGTAATTCATATGTTGCACATGATACTGAGTTTTAACAAAACCACGATATATTATTATTTTTACTAAAACCTGACCATTATAACCTACACATTAAAAATATAATAATAATGGTAATAAATATTTTTTAAATCATATGTATTATGATTTTTTATAAATAAAAATCATTTTAAAAAATATATTTAATTCTCTATAAAGTCTTTATACGGTTCAAAAAATCTACCACCTTAAAAATTATTTCAATTTAATTTTTGGAAATTAATAAACATAATTTTTGAACCTTATAGAAAATTATTTTTCAAAAAAAATAATTTTTAAATAATCATTTCAATATTATATTGGGTTATTTTTGGGTTTTTTTCAAAAATATATAATTTATTTATGAATAGTGAAAAAGACTGAATTTATATTGAGAAAATCCATTTCATTTAATTTATTGATAAAGTTAAATATTAATATATATTAATTTTAATATTAATTTTTATAAATATAAACCAATTAGTAATATTTATTCATTTTAATAAATTTAATATTGAATTCTGATATATAACCATTGTAAACAATTGATGATTTTCTATTCAAAACCGAATTTTTCACCGTGTAGACAAGAATAACTTACAATTAAAATTTTCCAATTATATAATTGAAATTAAAAAAAAACATTAAATATTTTGAATAATAATTACTTAAAATATCTAATATGTTCAACTTATTTTTTTTCAAATGAATTGTGAATGTAGTAAAAAGTAATTACCATAGGTAAGGTAAAAAGGGTTTACCTTGGGGATAAACTAAAATTTATTCATTAAAATCTATAAAAATGTTTATAATATACTATATGGACATATATTGTCATTATCATTTATAAGGTTCTTATTTTATCAATTTTGGCCCATTTTGACATATGAAAAACATGTTGTCGCTCAATTATTCTCATAAATTACAAGTGTATCCTCTCCCCCACTTATAAAAGGATGCATTGTCTTTTCTCTTATTCACATATTCAATAACATTTGGATCCGAAATTAACTACATATATCACAATAAAAATTTTCTTCCCTCATTCTAGAAGCCTTATTTTGGTTATAAATCCATCATAATAAGGCATTTAGGTCAAACATATGGATGATATTTTATGGAGTGGTAATGTTCATCAAAATGTATTTTTGTTTTATTTTATCTAAAACCCCATGAAATTATATTTATTCTGGGAATATATAACAAAAAATTATTATTCCATATATTTTAATTTTTATGTTAATTATAAAACCTAAAACCTTCTCCACTTTCATCAAATGGGTTATAAAATCATTATTCATGTGTTTGACAAACTACCACCTCCTAAACTGATGTCATTTATTTTTCCTAGACCACCTCTCAATTCTAGAAATAATGATAGATTTAATGATGAAATATTATATTTATGATATAATTAGGATTTTTAAATTATTATATCACATAAATGATTATTCCTTTCATATTTTGGGAATACAATAACGTCATAGGTGTGTAAGGTGGACTATTTCACCTCAAAGAGCATTGTGTTTTATTAACTCTTTACATGGAATGAAATAATGATTTTATCAATAATCATTTGGGATAAATAATTATATAAATTTTATTTCTATAACAAGAATTTATGACTAACCTTTCGTTCCTTCTGTATGCTAATAAAATGGAAACACTATTGATGCATACGTATAACATACCGTCTAAATAAACAATACATTTCATTTTCAATATCTAAATATTATATATTACTCTAAATACATATATAATGAACATATATTATATTTATATCATACCTAAAAATATTTATGTTTTCAAACCATTATCAATGCTGGAGGTCAAAAAAAATAACAAATCAAAACATATTTGTAAAGTGAAGGACTTATTTCAAGAGACGTGTCTTTAACATGAAATTAATAATAAAAGTGTAATAAAAGGTCACAAGAAAATAAAATATGTTATGATATATATTATAATTTATCATTTATAGATTAATTATAAACTTATAATTAATATACCAGATTTTTTAACATTTACAATTGGATTCAAGACCTTAGGTAAGGGATTTCCATCTCACATTTAATTTCTATGAGAAACATGCTATATTGAAAACCTATTTACTCTATGTGGTGTATATACTACATGTAAGATACCATATTTTTTAATTAATATTCCTCTTTGATTTATCACATAAAAATTTATTTATTGTAGTTTTCTTTTCTTTAATCCTTGGTGGTCGAATATAGTTCTTAGATGAGGACCCATTGTTCGGGAAAATTACCCTATTTTTTGGTATGTATATTTATTGTAATTAATTGATTCTAGATAAAAATGTGTTAAATCATATTAGGGATTATTTATATGATTTTTATGTCTTTAGAGGTGGTTTCTGTCCTTTTTGTTGAAATTTGAGTAAAAACTATATATTTATCATTTTTAAGTTATGTCTTTGTTACATGATGTATAACAACCACCAAACACATGTTATAAAATAGTGAAGGGAATAATGTAGTTACACATTAGGTAAACCATCCACATTCTGCAAATATTAATCAGGGTAAATATTAACTTGATACAAAATATTTTTTGACGTATCCGTTTAAAATTTTAAAAATATGTGTAAATATATTACACACCTTGCAATTATTTAGATCAATAGTTTTATGGTTTTCATGAGGATGTTTTTTTCATTCTTATCCAGTGAAATTGTCTCCTCTTTCCCAAGGATGATCATCAAGCTATTTTGGGATCCCTTTCTCCATTTTGGACTTCCCACACATGTGACATATCCCTAGTAAGTATTTCTCAATGGTTTTCCCCTTCCCTTTCATTTTTCTCTATTATAGTGGCTGAATATTCAGTCCTTGTTTCATATTATTGGTAATATTGATATGATATTATCTAGGTATTATTATGTAATCTTCTAAAAATTTACATCCATTATTGATACACATGGTTGGTGTTGCATTAATCATTAGGAAAAGATTTGCAGTCTAAAACTAAAAATTATAGTATTTTTAAACTATAATGTATATGTTGTATTTTTATTGTGCCAACATAATGTCGGATCTAGATAACTTATTCATTAAAAGTTATAATTCATGTATTAGTGTATGGGTTGGAACCTTTTTAATTCCAATTATTGTGACTTGGATTTTGGTTAACATTTGGGAGAGAAAAACTGTGATTAAGGTTGAATTTGATAATTTCTTAAAGTGTGTTTATCATGACATGAGACCTTAGGTGATTTCTTGATATAAAATCTATAAGTAATGTATAATTTATTATTTATATGACTGTAGATCATTGGGTTAAATGGAAGTATAATAAAAAAAGATAAATTTTAGTTTTGATAGTTATCCATTGAGACATATGATGGGATATTCTGATGTCCATACTATTATAGATTATTGTGTTATCATGTTGTAATTCTTATATTGAGAGGGATATTCCCAATCCCATGTTGTAATGAATATATTTAGGGGGATATACCATTTTCTATGTTGTAATGATTTTATTAAGAGGGAAATTCATAGTACCATGTCCTAATGCTTTTATTGGGTATGTTATGCCTTGTCCCATTCTATAATGATTATATTTATTAGGGTTTTCCATTTACCATGATAAAATGATTTTTTATAGTAGTTTATTCCTAGTCCCATGTTTTAATGATTATGTTAAACAGAATCTACCCAGTCCCATTCTAAAATAAGTATATTTTAGGATTGTTTAGGTTGTGTATTCTTTTTCTATGTTTATATGGTTTTTCATTGGAATTATTTTCCTATATGATTATATAAATGTTGATATGGTAAAGAATAATGTTGATTTTTATATTTTATTATCTAGTTAATTAATAAAGTTCCTCATCTCGTTATTTAATACAATTATTCTCAGAATAGTTAGGTTTAGACACCATGGTGTTGACCGACATTGTTTTACTCACACCATATTAGGGACACCATTTTATACATAATAAGACTACATGGATTCATATATAGAAAAGGGTAAGGGACCATGTTACTGATTTTTTTCTTGATGGGATTGAGTTTGGGGATAGGAATGACATGGAATTCGAGACAAAGGATTTTTTATTCTTAATTTGAGATTGCTATTATTTATTTTGTATTAACCTTTATATGAGATTTATTTAAATTCCATTTAAAAATTACATTAATAATTTATTAACTATTGTATTATTTATTTTTCCTTTATCATTTGGTTTATCCTCTCTATTGTATTGTTATTTTTATTCTCATTACTAAGATATTTATTTTTGTTCTTATTTCCATAGTAATTACTTTTTACAATAGGTATAGTGTCCCCACTATACTAATACAAGTTGACAACCTCTAGAATATGGGGATGCATGCTTAAAAAATTATTACAAACCCTTTCTAGCCACATGAGATAGTTCCAGTCTAGGGTATGTTACATATTGGTATCAGATAATTCAGTTATCCTTTAGGTTTATATACTCATTAGGAAAGGTATAAATGAAACTAGGATGTATCCAGAATTGGTATTGAGCTTGTGCATGAGAGTAGCTAACCCATGAGTGGGGGAAACTCCTAGTACCTAGGGATGGGATTACTGTTTATTCTATTCAATAGTAATTGTTGATATTAAATCACATTGGGTGATTCACATGTTGTGTGGTGTTATAGGTTTAGGATGTTATTGGTTTTTTAGAATTAAAATCATTACCTGGTATGGAAACATATGATTATGCATGAATCATGATAGGCACACTGGGATATATACTAACATGTATTTTTCATGAAAGGTACTTGTTTACTACTTGTGTAATATACTAGCCCATATGGATTGGGATATTATATACCTATCATATTAGATAAATTTAATGAAATGAACTAGTAATTCATGATAAAACACTTGTAATCCTTGTTAATAGAGACCCCAATTTAGTGGTTCTAGACTGTTTCCAGATATTGTGGTTGACCCCATTCAGATATCCATGGTTCTAATGAGTGTGTTTTTATTATATTGAAAATTCCCCCTCTTAGACTTTGATTTGAGTGTATGGACAGTGAAAATGAGTACGCTCATAACACATGTGAACTAGAGCATCATTTATCTCTTTATTAACAAATGGATGTTCTTATTTGGGAATTATAAATGAGGGTCATATGATCAATGGAAAGGGATACTATTAGCACCATGACATATTTGTATGAGGTAATTATAGAGTTCCTCCACCAGTATCCTCTAACATTAACATGTTTGGGAGGCCCCAAGAATTTGAGTTCTATATTGATTCAGTCCACATAATCTTTAATCAGGTTGAGACATCAACATATCGTAGTTCAAAACGTATTGTTTATATGATTCATAGACCCTCCATACGTTGGTCGGATATTCGAGAGTAGAATCAAAAGAAATACGAGCTATCTTGCAAGGCCTTTGAGGTGATTCCCCTATGCCATTTTTATCCCGAGATACTTACAGATGATAAGGATCATGAGTTCATGAATCTCACATAGAAGGTCATCTCAATAATGGACAACACCGAATGTTTCAACTACTTACAATACTTTTTATAATCCATGGTAGCAGATGAGATGTCTTGGGTGAGGCATTTTTAGGATGAAATTCACAATGAGATTAGGTCATAGGTTAACATTTATTTTCTGAGTGGATTTTTATATGTGATATATGAGACACTTATTATAGAAGGAAATATGAGATAGACCTGTGTTGTGGCCAAACTATATCAAAAAGGAAAATTTTCATCTTTCCATATAGTGTAAAGTAGAACCTCAATGTTTGTTTTAACAAATGTAGTAGTGGATAAATTAATTACATTTGGGAAAAGATATCCCAAGACCTTGTTCTATTATAGATTTTTAGTGCATAATGTTGGTACATAAGGGAACCAAGTGTTTATACCCCACATTGGAGTGTGATTATTGCAGTAGGATGGGACACCAACAACATATTTTGAGGGGAATGAAATATTAGAGTAGTGGCAAGGGATCTGGATGGTTAATAGAGTTGGGAAAAAACCATCTACTCCTCAGTTGGTAAGTAGATTTAGTTCCAAAGGAGGTTCAGGCCGAGGAAGGTGGTGTGGTACTATAGTGTAAGAATAACTATTTTAGGAATAGGGAATAGCTCTGACGAGTCAGGCATTATCCCTGGTAAGTTGGTCAGGTTAGGTTCCCATTATGTAGAATAATCCAACAATTGCTGATGTGGGACCTTCTACTATTAGAGGTACAATTATTTATTCTTCAACCATTTCATACATTTTTTTATAGAGGGGGTTCACATTATTTTTATCTTCTATAATTGAAAATGTTTTGGAATTGGTTTTTGAAATCATGGATAGTTATTTGACAATCAATATATCATTTGGAGTTAAGTTAGAGAATTTCAAATGCCGTAAGGTGTGTACCTTACAAATTGTTTGTAACCATTTATTTTTTAAACCTTATAGGCAATATATGATTTGTTTGTATTCAATACATGGTATGGATTATTTATTACTATACCATGATCAAGTTGACTGTTATGAGTTGAGAGTAACCTTTCTATATTTAGAAGGAAGAAGATATTCTCACCAGGTTGAGTGGGTTTACTAGGATGGTCATATTGGGCCAATAAAATGCATATTGAGTAATCAAGTTTCATAGATAGAAAGAATTATTTTAGAGTATTATGTAATTCCGCAATATTATTTTTTTTTCTATTCACAAAATGTTTTCATGATGTTTTTTATTATGATTACTACTACTTACATCCTTAGCGAGAGATCAATTTTATGATAGAGTTAGTGATTGGAGTATATCCAAATTATATCCAACCATATAGAATGTCACCAAAAGATAATTATGAGTGTAAATTTCAGTTGGGATCTCTAGAATGTAATGGTTCAATATGATCTAGTACATTTCTCTAGGTTATATAGTTCCATTCATGATGAATTTTGATGGTACCTTGACATCTGTGTGGATTATCATAGATTGAAATATGTGATGGTTAAGAACTTATATCCCCATACACATACAGATGATATTTTTGGTCAATTTAGAGGTGACATGATCTTATATAAGATATATTTGAGGTTATTATACCCGTAGTTGAGGGTGAGACTTTCAAAAATACGTCAGACTACTTTCATAAGAATAGTTGACTTGTTAGAGTTGTAGTGATTCAATTTGTGTTGACTAAGGCGTATTCATTATTCATGGTCTTAAGGAATGATATATTTTATCCTTTCATAGAATATTTTGTGGTGGTTTTCTTTAATGAAACCTTTGTGTACTCCCAGTTAGAAGATGATCATGACCAACATCATGACATCATCTTGAGTAAATTGAGATATGATCCTCTTTGTGAACAAATTTCCAAATGTTGTTTCTGGATTAAATAAGTGAACTTATTGGTTCATGTATCAACATAGGAAGGGGTTTCAGTAGACCTAATGAATGTTACACCCTTGGTATCTGGGGATAATCCCATGAATTTAATCAATATTTGGAGTATTGTGGGTTTTTTAGGTTATTATCAGTGCTTTAATAGGGAATTCTCGTATCTAGAAGCACTCATTTCAAGACTAACCAAGAATGGGTTGGAGTTTTTTTGTTATATTCAAATGATAGGGATTTATATGAGATTAATGTTAGGTTAACCTCATCCCATATCATCATCTAATGCGTGCTTGGTAAATCATATACCATGTACTATGATACATCTAGAGTTGGACTCAGATCAGTTATGATGTTGGAGGAATGATTGGTTTCTTATGTGTCTAGAAAGATGAGTCTCCATGATAGTAATTACCCTATACATTATATATATTTATTAGAGTGGTAGATTCCTCTAGATATTAGAGACATTGTCTTTTGGGTGATTAGTTTTTGGTATACACGGACCACAAGATCCACATGTATATCTCTTCTTAGTGGTCCCTAAACCATTGGTAGAGTTGGTGGGTCATATATCTACAGAATGGCAACATTATGTTGTCTTATAAACTATGAATGGTAAATTTTATTACTAATTATTCGAGATGGGAGACGCAAACATAGGATATATGGGAGTCCTACTATGAGTTGCAGATGATGCCCCCCTTGCAAATATGAATGTAGATGTTTATAATATTCTGGGGTAGGTATCTATAACATCAAAATCTTTTATACCAATGATTTTTAACAAGATAAACATAAAGAAATCATCTGATCAGGCGTAATTATTCTTGAGGTACAACTTATATAACAGGGAGACACCTTCATAATTGTATCTTGGAAGTGAAAACTCTCTTCTTCTTATTCTTCTTTTGTCTAAGTATGAGAACCTATGGGTTTTCACGAGGAGATAATGAGAGAGTTCCAATCTTCTAAATTGGTGGTACAACCCTGTTTTAAAATGATATATTTTGGTACCTATAATCATTATTAGTGTTCAGGAATTGGGAATAAATTAGAATGAGTTTTGGTACGATTTATCACTTTTCATTAGGTGAATGCTAAGAATCATAGTTCATCAGGTTCTTTTTATACTTTTCCCATTATTAGGTTTAAATGGGATGATTTAACTCGGAATTTAATTATAGTATTACCTATTAAAATACCCAATAATGATAGATTTTGGGTGATCATTGATTGAATGAAGATGGTATCCCACTTCTTTTATATAATGGAAACATTCAGAGTTGAGGATTTTGGAAATCTCTATGTGTGTGAGATAGTTTAGTTACATGGTGTTTCGAGGAGTATGGTTTCAAATAGAGATCATAATTTCACATCATAGTTTTGGTAGGGTCTTTAAAAGACTTTGGGATTATATCTTACTCTGAGTATGACATATCATCCATATGTTGATAGTCAATCAGACCATACTATTCATTTTTTATCAGATAAGTCACGAGCATGTTTTTTGGATTTCTATGGTTAATGGGTAAAATATATTGTAATATTAGAGTTTTATTATAATAAAATATTCCCAAAATATATTTGGATTTTACTATTTGAGTATTTTTATGGAAGTTGGTATTCTTCACCACTTTATTGGATGGAGGTAGGTGATAGAGTAGTTATTTGACCTAGTCTCATATAGGGTACTTCTTAGAAGATTTATATTATTAGGAGTAAGTTGGTCACCATGCAGAGTTGGAAGAAATCAAGCAACGAACATTAGAGAAAACCTATAGAATTTTAGGTTTGTCACCATTTTTTTCATTTGGGTGGCCCTATGTTGTGGAAACACTTTATGAGGTTACAATGAAATATAGTGATGAGGTTTTTTGGGTCACTTATCATTATGTATTTGGTCAGTCAAATTGTATACCTATTAACCCTTCCATAGAACTACACTAAAACACATCAAATGTTTCACATTTCACATCCTCAAAGTCATTTTCCTGACCCTTATCGTGTGGTGGACGTCGAGGATGTTGATATTTTAATTGATGTTTCCTTTGAGGAGAATCAGATACAAATTGTGGATCGTAGTGATCAATATAACTTTGGTAGGTGTATTCAATTATTTTGAGTGTAGTGGATGCCTAGGAATGATCAGGATGTGACTTGGGATATAAAGTCTGAAATGTGATCACAATATCCATATATATTCATAGAGACCCAAAAATTATTCTTGATGCATCTCTGTAATGAGTTGTTATATTTTATAGAGGTTGCATGGTCCAATATTTTCCTGGGTATTTACCTCTCAGACATATATCATTAAGAATATTTTATTTGGTTTTCCATTATCTTTAGCAATTTATTGTTGGTTATTATATGGAGGTAAAGACAAATTTTGGGGGAAAATAGCCAAATATTCAAGGATTTATTATTATTTGAATTAATGTAGTGTAGTTATAAACACGATAAATGTATTATATGGGTTTTACAAGATTTGGAAGGATCTAGAGGTGGATCATTACATTTTTATGGAATCTACACTGAAAAATGTTTTCAAATATTTTACACTCCATGTCCATATTACACGACATGTTACTATAGCCATACAAACATTGTGAACATTTCACTATGTGAAGTGGAAAATGTCATATAAATCATTCATGTAATTCAATTATTGATTTAGATAAATACTAATCAGAGGTGATGGGATTTATGTGTATCCCTCTAAAAAAGAATACATGATGTGTATATGTGTTACATGCCAAGTATTGTTAGTATAATTTCTAGTAAGTTTGTTGTTCATATGTGTGTTTTCCATTATTCTTAGGTGCATCCCTCCTTATCAATATAGGATCACCTCCATAAAATTTTTGGTGCTTTTACTTAATTTTGGACATCCCATTTTTCTTATCTAACCATGAAATTTTTTTGTCTTTATATTTGCATAGCTCTTCTATTATTTTCTATTGGGTCGATTGAATATTTGGACTACATTTGAGTTTCATGTTAATATTGATCTGATTATGTATTTATTTATTCCTTCAATCAACTTATCCTTATTTTTCTTGGCGCTACTAGTCATTGGTGTTTTTTTAATCTGTAGATAAATGTAGGGGTTGTAAATTGTAACACTATGGTATTCTTAAACATCTAAGTATATGTAATATTATGATTCCCACAATGTAACATGCAGTCAAAGTAACCTATTCATTGTAAGTGTTAAATCTTGGATTAGAATATCTATTGTATCTATTTTGATTTAATTGACTGTGACATGGATTTTGAATACCCATTTAGTGAGAAAACCCCTTTATTAAATTTTGAATGACTAAAAAATTTAGGATTGTTTTTCTTGACACGAGAACATAGGTGAATGAATGATATAAAATCCCTAGGTAATTTATTATTTATTGTTGATATGACAATGGATATTTTATATAAATTGACATATAATTGATGGATAAATGGTAATTTTCATAATTAACCATTAAGGTGTATGATGTGATATTTTGATATCTATGCTGTTGTGACTTGTCGTGTTATCATACTATAATGTTTATTTTTAGAGGGAAATCACCAGTCTCATTCAACAATGCGTATATTGAGTTGGTATGACCACTCCCATGTAGTAATTCTTTTATGGAGAAGGATATTACCAGTATCATGCTGTAATTATTATATTGAGAAGCTATGCCTAGTCCCATGCTGTAATTCTTATATTGAGTGGGATATTCCATGTCCCATGATGTAATTAATATTTTGATTGGTCTATTACTAGTACCATTATGCAATAATTATATTGATTGGGTGAAAGAGCGATGTCGTGGGTTCCCTATAATGATTAGTGTTTTTGGGGTACTTAGGTACATCAGAGTGGCTGACCAAGGTCGTCTCTTAAAGGAGGAAGTAAATTAAAACAACTTCTAAAAGGTATTCCAAAAATAAAATAGAATATAATTAAAACACTACTTAAAATTATGGGGGTTTTTATAGTTTATAAATCTAGAAGAAGTTTTCTGAAAGAAGATTGTATTTTTTTAGAAAATATTTTAAAAGATGTAATCAATCTAACTCTACATCTTAATTTAATTATTAATCATTATCATTTAAATAAATATCCACTTAATTATGCTCCCCTGATTTGTTAACCCTCGAACCCTACAATAGTTAACTTAACCACAAAGATGAAATTACTTAAACCCTGGGCTAGCTTCGGAACACGCAATCGTAGCACCCTGCTTTGATTGTTGTTCTAAGGTTAGATTATGGTCAGTGGTTAATTAGAGCACATATCCATTCTATAAATGATGATGAATCGTGTTTAGGGATTATATTTGAACTCTACAAATTTATCCCATGTGGTCTTGTATTACTGATTAAGATTGTGCTCTCACAATTTACACAAAATCCCGACCTCGCGTGTTTTTGTGTTAATTATTCCATTTCTTGCTAAGTTTCTTAAAATTTAAAACACAATTCATGGATCACATTATGTGAATTAAAATAGATCCATGATTCAAAATAATTAAATGAAGAGGTTAGAAGATAGATCGATCACTATAAACTACTCTTCCATGGGCGGTGAGGTCATCGTGGAGACGTTTTGCATGAGCAAAGGATTGAAAGGGTAGAACCCAATCTCACCTCCAATATTAATTCCAACCCAATTAAGAAGATTAACATAAGATTAAAAGGAAAAAATACAGAAGATTATTTGAAGAAAAATTCAAGATACAAACATGAAAGAAAAGAAATACAAAGAGGAGGTGGGACAGGAGAGACTTTTTGGAAGAGATGTTTTCACAAAGCCTTACTTCTTCGAAGAGTTGTGAGGGGATCAAAAGAAACACACTTTCGGACACACCTTCCCAAAGCCTTAAACATCCCTCTAAAATAGTGAAAACCCCCTTTAAATAGAGTTTGTGAGGGCTAGGGTTACATAACTTTTTAAGTGTGAAATGAAAAACTCAGCCAAATATTTTATTTCAAGTTGCACCGCATATTTTACCTCCAAACGTGTGAATTGGACGACATTATAGAAGGATTATTTGTGCGAAATCATGTCCCCGAGCTTACCTCAAACTTTGGTCTCAATCTAATGTCAGAGGAAGAAGATATAGCCCAAATACAGAACACATGTCCATTCTGCCGAGTCCAGCCCACCATTGACTTAATAAACCATTTACTCCATCTAAATGCACTCTTTAGCTCTAGTGTACTGAATAAAAGTTTTAGAAATTTAACCTAGGAACACTGTTACAAAATAATAAGTTCAAATATTAAAAATTATAATATTTATCTTCAGAATACTACAGTAAATTTTAAAATGGTAAAACTGGAATTTCATCAAATATTCTAATCAATGATCTAATCCCAAATATTTCATAATTGAATATATTTAGCACAATGTGAGGATATAATATCATTTATAATCAAAAAAATAATCAAAAAAATTTTGTTTTATCAACTCCCCCGCACTTATCCTTTTTCACTCCGGGGAAAAACCTCAAGTCAAGTAAACATCAATATCAAATCCAAACCAATTTTAAAACACATATCATTGAGATCAAAAAATTACACAACAAGAAACAAAAAGATATCATGCCTCATAAAGAACCATTATTTCAAGTTCTTCATTTATATTATTAAATATATTTCCACTTTATCTATCCTCCCATGCACAAAACACTTACCTCACTGGAAGTTTCTCTTATCACACAAATGTCAATTTTATTTGCAGTGTATTTCTCATCCAAACTCATACAAGGGTCACCATAGACTTGATAAATTCCTAAATTGCTACCCGATGTGAGTCAAGGACATATGTATATCATGAAGACTTTTTAGGGGTTTTCTGTGGCTTTTGGTTGGTAGGATTTATATGTGAAATATTCTGAGGCTGAATGAGGAGGGCTTGACTCTTTTTGAAGAAATATTGCATTAATCTAATTTTCACTTAAATATGGTCTTATCCTCAATCTCCATAGTATTAGTTCAGCTCCATCATCATGATAAATAAAATAATTTTCACAGCATTCAATATTTTCACAGTAAAAATGTCAATCTTCTCGAACATGATTTTCTTAAAAGATCCAGATAGGTACAACATTCCCCCTCTATTAGAAGCTGCAAAAAGGCACAACATCTTTTATGGTGAAAAATCTAGAAAAAAATAGATTTCAATATAATTTTTTTCATAAGCAGAAAACACATCTCTTCATAATTTAATTTTTCATCCAAAGTATCAAAAAATGTGGTATCACAACATAAGACAGCTTCCCCCACACTTAAGCTCAACTAGATTATGCAATTTCACTTCAAGAGTTGGCTGGATAGGGAAAATTGGCTTGTAATGTGGGTAACCTAACAGGCTCTGCATGGATTCTAAGGGATAAAAGGATTAAATGTTCATGTTAGGCCATTATAAAAAAGGATTCATTGAAATAGGGGATTTAATACCAAAAAAATGCCTCAATCATTTAAACATAAGTACCTCAAACCCTCAAGTTTTGACAGGAATAAATCAAATTTTGGTTAAATCAAGCATGGTTTGGTTTTACCAAGAAGTGAGTTGAATGTAAAGAATATGACAATAATGCTTCAGAAGCCTCACAAGAAAGTGATTTCAAATATAAAGACAGTGATATGTGGCATGGGATTCAAAATTAAGTGTACTTCTCATGAAATTACTAAATATTTGAAATTGAAACAATGTCATTTCAGCATTCATTTAAGCTTAGTTTCATGGGATAAATTGTTTCACTTATTGATATGCATTTCAAAATTACGATGAGAATCATTTCAGCTCAAAAATTTAAAAAACACAAAGAAAATTGAAAAATAAACACAAAAAAATTGATAAAGTCATAATTTTTTGGTTTTGTTTTTTTAAACAGGAAAACAATTGAAATTACTAAACTAAAAGCTTTCATCCCCCACACTTAAAATATTGAATTTTCCTCAATTTTAACCCATGACATGATATATGCACATGAAATGTATAATTATAAATAGGAAAAGGAATAAAAAATTTAAGGGGTTAGGAACAGCCTGATATGCTCAAGTGATGATGGGGTCTTGCAGCGTGATAAAATCCACTGTATCAGTAGGAATTCCCTCAATGTATCTCTTCAAACGTTGTTCATTGATTGTAAATCTCCTTCCTGGGTCTTCTTGTGTGATCTCCACTACACCATAAGAAAAAACATTAGTCACAACATAATGACCTAACCATATGGAACACAACTTACCAGGCATCAGCTTAAGTTATGAACTGTAGAGAAGGACATTCTCTCCAATATGAAACTCTTTTTTTGGATCATTCCATCATGAGATGCTTTTGATCATTCCTTGTAGAGCCTTGAGTTCTCATTTTAATACAATCTAATATCCTCAATCTCTTGAATTTTCAGCTTCCTTTGGATTCCAGCTTTGGCCAAATCCATGTTGCATTTCTTTATAGCCCAATAATCCCGATGCTCAACCTCCACAAGGAGATGACATGCCTTCCCAAAAGAAATCCGAAATGGGGATATACCAATGGGTGTCGTGTATGCTGTCCTATAATCCCACAACACATCATCCAAGTGCTTGCTCCAATCCTTCCTATTTGGTTGCACAGTTTCCTCCAAAAATTTATTCAATTCCCTATTCGAAATCTTAGCCTGGCCATTTGTTTGAGGGTGCTATGGTGTTGATGTTTTTTCTGTCACCCCATACTTCCGAAGAAGGGAAAAAAATTCTGATTGCATAAGTGCGTCCCTTGGTCACTAATGATGTCCTTCGGTACCCCAAACCTGCAAAAAAATATGTGCTTTGACAAAATCCACAACAACATGAGAATCATCAGTCCTGGTTGCCTTATCCTCCACCCATTTGCTCATATAATCAACAGTAACCAAAATATATAAAAATCCAAATGAACTAGGAAAAGGACCCATAAAATCGATTCCCCATACGTCAAAAATATCACAAAATAGTATGGGTTGTTGGTGAATATCATGTCTCCTAGAAATGTTCCCAGTGTGTTGGCAACGGGGGCATGACTTACAAAACACATGGGTATCATGGAATAAGCTACGCCAATATAATCCAGAGACCAAGAAATTCCTAGCTATCCATTGGGGTCCAAAGTGTCCACCACAAACAAGTGTATGACAAAAATTTAAAACAGACCCCAACTCATGATCAGGAACACACCTCCTAATAACATGATCACTACAAATGCGCCAGAGGTATGGATCATCCCAAACATAATACCAAGACTAACATTTCAATTTTCGGACTTGATTTTTCTTTAAATTTGCAGGGATTTCAGAGGAAACAAGGTAGTTAACTAAATATACATACCATGGATGCGTACCAGACATGGAATAAAGATGCTCATTGGAGAAAGTGTCCCGAAGTGGAACCTGGTCTAAGGTGTCATCCTCTTGTGTGTGAGTAATCCTCCTAATGTGGTCTGCCACCAAATTCTTTGACCCCTTCTTGTCCTTTATCTCAATGTCAAACTCTTGAAGAAGGAGCATCCAACAGAAAAGCCATGGCTTTGCTTCTGGATTCTTCAAGAGGTACCTCAAAGCTGCATGGTGAGGAAAAACAACTACTTCAGATCCCAATAAATATGAACGAAATTTATCTAAAGAAAATATAATAGCAAGAAACTTTTTTTCTGTTGTGGTGTATTTTGATTGGGAAGAATACAACGTTCTCGATGCATACAAAATTACATTTGAACGTCCCTCCGCCCTTTGAGATAAGACAGCTCTAACCGTGAAGTTGGACGCATCACACATAAGCTCAAATGGAAGGTCCCACCACAGGGGCTGTATGATCAGGGGAGTGGTCAGACACTTCATTAGATCATCAAATGATACCCTACATGAATCATCAAAATTAAAGTCAATATCTTTTTAAAGCAATCTAGATAAGGGTAGAGGGATCTTACTAAAATCTCTGATGAATCTTCGATAAAATCCAGCATGTCCAAGGAATAATCAAACATCATGAACATATATAGGATATGTAAGGGATGAAATGATATTTTGCTCAGATTTATCAACTTCAATGATATGTTGTGAGACTATATGACCTAAGACAATTCCCTTTTCGACCATGAAATGACATTTTTTAAAATTTAAGACCATTTTCTTCTCAATAAAACGATGCCACGCATCTCCCAAACTAGAGACACATTCATCAAATGAGCATCCATAAACTATAAAATCATCCATAAATACCTTCATGTTGGTGTCAATGAAATCTGAGAAAATACTCACCATGCATATCTGGAAGGTTCCTGGGGCATTTCAAAGTCCAAATGGAATCCTTCGGTAAGAAAAGGTACCGAATGGGTAGGTGAATGTTGTTTTCTTCTGGTCCTCTGCTACAATGGAAACCTGAAAATAACTAGAAAATCCATCCAAGAAACAACAGTAGGTCTTACCATCTAGTATCTCTAGCATCAAATCAATAAATGGGAGGGGAAATGGTCTTTGCGAGTGGAATTATTTAGTTTACAATAATCAATACACACATGCAAACTGTTTTGTACCCTCATTGGAACTAACTCATCTTTCGCATTTTTAACAACAGTAACACCACTTTTCTTAAGCACAAACTGAATAGGACCTACCCACTGAGAATCTGAAATGGGATAGATTATACCTACCTCGAGCAATTTTTCAACCTCTTTTTTAACAACCTCCAGAAGGGTTGGATTGAGTCTCCATTGGGGACGCCTCATCGGTTTAGCCTCATCCTCCAAAATAATACTATACATGCAAATGGAGGGGATAATACCTGATATGTCAGCCAAGGTACACCTGATTGCCCTGATTTTCTCCATAAAAAGATTCAAAAGTTTTTCTTCATGTTCAAAAGGGATATTGTTAGCAATGATAACATGTAATTTCTCACCAATTAACAAGTATGAGTATTTGACATTTGGTGGCAATGGCTCGAGTTCTAGTGTAGGGGGGTGGTGTATGGATGGGGTCATAGAAGGAACTGAAATATGTGCACAAAGAGAATTAGTATCAGAATATACATCATCAAAAGTAGAGAATAAAGCATCAAATCCATCAGAGTACTCAACAGCCATGTCACAATTAGAGTTCACATGATCAAAATCTGAATATGATTCCATTTCAAAATCGAATCTTAGAGATTATTGTTCCTTAGAAATGGGTGTCGAAGTACTCTTAGACATCAAACTAGAACTAATACTCGTAATCTCCTTAAGCATAGGACAATCAAATTCCATGGTGTTTTTACTTGGTGGTTCAAAATGGGAGATAAGAAATGCAGAATGATCCTCTGAGGGGTACTTCATGGAATCCATAACATTAAATATCAGAAATTCATCCCCAAATTCGATGGAAAGTTTACCCTCATTGAAATTTATGATAGTTTTTGCAGTTTTGAGGAAGGGTCTACCTAAGATAATTGGGGCATGAGAACTTACCTGATCATACTTTATGTTAAGCACATAGAAGTCTGATGTAAAGATCATGTCTTTTACCAGGAAAAGTACATCCTTAAGGACTCCCACTAGATATGTCGTAGCTCTATTCACCAACTGCACCACTACTCTCATCGATTTCAGCCCACCATCCTGTAAATAAGAGAATACAGAGTGAGTCATCACATTTATGGAAGCTCCGAAATCACAAAGGGCATCAGAAAAGTGTTACTCCCCTATGGTTCATGTGATGGTGAATGTCCTAGGATCCTTGCAATTTGTTTCCATTGCTAGAGTTGGTGTAATGAGTGCTGAAACATTTCTTCCAAGGTTTATCCTCTCATTTCCCTTGAGCCTTCTTTGATTGGTGCAGAGTTCGTTTAAGAATTTGGCATACCTGGGGATTATTTTGATGGCTTCAAGTAGAGGAATGTTGATCTCAACACACTTGAATGTGTCCAAAACCTCCTTTTTCATTGCTTCTTGAGCCATCTTCTTGGATTGAACAACCCTGTTTGGAGAAGGAAGGGGTTTAGGATGAACATCATTAATCGTTTTCTTACCTTTATCTTTCTCCTTGGTTTGATCATCAGTTGATGTGGAATTGGGCTTTTTTGGAGTTGAGGTGAATCCAGGTGGAATGATAGGTGGATATGTATCATTTGTTTGATTCCCAATTCTCAATGTGATTGAACTAACATTCCCCTTGGGATTTGGAGTAGGTTGGGGTGGTAGATTTCCGGAATTCTTACTTACAAGTTCGTGGAGGGCGGTGGCAATCTGGCTCATTTGAGTCTTTAACTCCCTCAGCTCTGAACCTTGACTTTTCATCTCATTCTGTTGATTAGGAACAATTTGCTTCAAAAGGTCATCAGTGTTATAATCTACCTTGGGTGGGGGGTTCCCTTTTTGTTGGCTTGTTGATTTTTGGGCTTCAAATCTCCTTTGGGGTTGTTGGACACCCTGATGGTAAGGTGGAGCCTGCTGAAAGTTTTATTGAAAGGGGGACCTTTTTTGTTTTCCAGAGGCATACCTCATGTCTGATTGATCTTTTCACCATTGGTTTTGTGTTGGAGAAACTACTTTTGGGGATATGGTTGTTGTTGTTGGTGCTGATATGGTTTCCCAGGGAACACTGCTGCACAATCTTCTGTTTCTTGGAGTTGTTGGCAATAGTCAGTTGGGTGGAATGTCTCAGTGCAAATACCACAAGGCATTGAAGGAGGGGGTTGGGATTTCTTTTGTGCCAAATCAATCTGTCTCACCATATTTGTCAATTCTTAAAACATGGTATCTATCAAATTACTTTCAAGAGAAGATGGACTTACCTGATGTACTCCCCTGACATGTGGGGTACCTCGATCGCCAAATTATTGGGAGTTTTGGGCCATTTTGTCGATCAATGCACGTGCAGATACTGGTGTCTTGTCCACCAATGCTCATCCAGCTACAGAATCTACCATGCTTCTCTCCATTGGTGTGATCCCTTAATAAAAGTATTGTATGAGGAGTTGCTCACTGATTTGGTGATGTGGGAAGCTTGCACAAAACTTCTTGAATCATTCCCAATACTCATACATTAACTCCCCTTGTGCTTGCTTGATCCCTAAGATCTCTTTACGAATAGAAGTGGTCCTTGATACTAGAAAAAATCTCTACAAGAAAAGATGTTTCAAATTGTTCCAACATGTTACATCTTCAGGTTATAAATAGTACATCCAATCCTTTGCAGCTACATCAAGTGAAAATGGGAATACACTTAATTTAATTTGATCATCAGAAACATTTCTAAGTTTTAGGGTTGAGAAAACCACATTAAATTCATTCAATTTTTTTTGGAATCCTCACCATAGATGCCATGAAACTTTGGAAGTAAGTGAATTAACCCATATTTTAGTACAAAGTCCGATTCGAGATTTGGGTATGAAATTCAATTTGGTTGATAGTTAATATCAGGCGCATCCAGTTATTGAATGGTTCTATTAAGTTCATTTCCACTATTTAAAGCCATTTTGTTTATTGTTTTATGGTTGCATTTGAATTTCATCCAATTTCAATGTTCTCATATTGGATTAATTCTCCAACTGTCTGAATGTTGAAACTTCCCATAGACTGAGAATGTCTGATTCGAGCTCGATGGCTACGTTCAATCTCAGGGTCCTGATCTATGAGATCCTCAGGATTAGTTCGTGTCATAAATCAATGAAAGATGAAAATAAGGAAAGTGGACGACAGTAAAATAAAAATTAGAAGTTTGAGTTGATGGTCCAAAAAGAAGTAGAAGAAAATAAAAGAAGAAGAAAAAAAATAAATCAAATTGGGTAAAGAAGGAAGAATAAGAGAGGAAGAGAATAACATTTAAAATAAAATAAATACCTCTAATTGGTTGAAATAATTACTTGCCTCCCTGGAAACAATGCCAATTTGAAAGAGCGCTTTCATGGGAACCCTCAAATGATTACTTGTTTTGGGGTACTTAGGTGCAGCAGAGTGGCTGACCAATGTCGTCTCTCAAAGGAGGAAGTAAATTAAAACAACTTCTAAAAGGTACTCCAAAAATAAAAGAGAATATAATTGAAACACTTCTTAAAAGGATTGGGGTTGTTTATAGTTTATAAATCTATAATAAGTTTGCTGAAAGAAGATTGTATTTTTATTGTTTTTCATTTTGAAATGAAGTTTGATTAAAAATACACAACAAGAAGATGTTTTTTTAAAAAATATTTTCAAAGGAGTAATCTATCTAACTCTACCTATAAATTTACATATTAATCATTATCATTTAAATCAATATCCACTTAATTATGATCCCCTAATTTTTTAACCCTCGAACTCTACAAGAGTTAACTTAACCACAAAGATGGAATTGCTTAAACCCTAGGCAAGCTTCGGAACACACAATCGCAGCAACCTGCTTTGATTGTTGTTCTAAGGTTAGCTTATGGTCAGTGGATAATTAGATAACATATCCATTCTGTAAATGAGGATGAATTGTGTTTAGGTATTATATTTTAATTCTACAAATTTATCTCGTGTCAACTTGTTTTACTGATTAAGATTTTGCTCTCACAATTTACACAAAATCCCGACCTCCCGTGTTTTGGTGTTAATCGTTTAATTGATTTCTCAGTTTCATAAAATTTAAAAGCACAATTCATGTACCATATTAAGTTAATTACAGTAGCTCAATGATTCAAAATAATTAAATGATGAGGGTAGAAGATAGATCGATCACTAAAAACTACTCTTTCAGGGGTGGTGAGCTCATCGTGGAGATGTTTTGCATGAGAAAACGATTGAAAGGGTAGAACCCAATCTCGTCTCCACTCATGATTCCAAACCAATTAAGAATATTTGGAGAAGAATAAAAGGGAAGAATACATAATATTATTTGAAGAAAAAATCAAGATACAAACAGGAAAGAAAAGAAATACAAAGTGGTGGTGGGAGAGGAGAACCTTTTTGGAAGAGAGGATTGCAAAAATCCATACTTATTCCATGTGTTGTGAGGGGCTACCAAGAGACACACTTTCTCCCAAAACTTACCAAAGACTCTTCCAGCCCTCTCAAAGAGTAAAAAAACCCTTTAAATAGATTTTGTGAGGGCTAGGGTTACATAACCTTTTAAGTGTGAAATGAAAAACTCGGCCAAATATTATATTCCATGTTTCACTGCATAGTTGACCTCCAAAACGCGTGTATTTTCCATCTTTCTAGTAGTATTATTTGTGTTAAGTCATGTTCCCGAGCTTTCCTCAAAATTTGGGCTCAATATAATGCATAATGAAGAAGATATGGCTCAAATACAGAACTCATTTCCATTCTGCCGATTCCAGCCCACTATTGACTTAATGGACCATGTACTCCATCCAAATGCACTCTTTAGCTGTAGTGTCCTGAATAAAAGTTGTATCAAATTAATCTAGGAACACTGTTACAAAATATTATATTCAAATAATAAATATTAATATATTTATCTTCAAAATACTACAGTTTATTTTAAAAGAGTAAAACTGGAATTTTCATCAAATTTTCAAATGAATGATCTAATCCCAAATATTTCACATATGAATATATTTAGCACAATGTGAAGAAATTATATCATTTATTATCAATAAAATATTCAAAAAAATAGTGTTTTATCTGTGTTCTCTTCATAGTCACTTGATTAAAAGGTTATATAGTTTTTTGGTCTTTATTTGAGTTGTTTTTTCTATGATTATATGGTTGCTGGTTGGCATGATTGTGCTATATGATGAGACACATAACTGCATGGTACAAAAGAAGGTTGATTTATATATTGTATTAATTGGTAAATTAATGCACCTGTTTATCACCTTATTTCATAAACTTATTATATGATTTTTTTGACAACATGGTGTCGACCTATATAGTTTTTCTCAAAAAATTGATTCAGTCCACCATTTGGTGCCTGAGTAGAAAACATGGATGCATGTTTGGAAAATGTTAATGGACCTTGTTTCTTATTTTCATTCTTACTAGATAGGCTGGAGTTTGGAGATGATACAAAAAAGGGGTTCAATACTAGATACTGTTGGGACTTCATTTGAGTCTACTATTATTACCTTTTATATTACTAGTAACAATATATTGTGTTAGATCACATCATATGAATACTTTATTCCTTTATTATTTATTAGATTATCTAGTTGGATTTTGTAATTTTTATCGAATGTATTGTATTATATCCTATATTTCTATTATAATGATATTTATTTATATTAACATTTTTGTTTTCTGTACTATTTACCATTATGTATAGTCTCACAGTATACTGATCAAACCCCACAATTAGTCTACATCCTCTAGGGTATGGGGATGCACACTTGAGGTCTCACAACCAACCATTTCGGGAAATCTGAGATATTATTTTATTGAGTGAAGTTAAACATACAATGAATTTATTTTATGATTATTATCCTAAAATTTATGGGGATTTAAATTCCCATTTCATGATATCTCTTTCATTGGGTTTACAGTTCATATGTCACCAAAGCGGAAGGGGATTTTTTTCTCAATTTTCTTTTTTTGATACATATTTTAAATTAGATACATATATAATTTTAGGAGTTTTATAGACACAACCTTTGATATTTAATAAATTTAATTTTACAATTTCATTATATTTTATCCTTTCACAGTGGACATGATTCATGGTTACAACAATGGTAATGGTTTTTTGTTATGATCTCATTATTTTGCAAGATTATTTATTATTATGTCTCCAATGTTGATATCTCTGGATATATCTCTAAACATTTCTTATAAATTTTCTTCTACATTCGTTAATAATGATAATTTCATGTAAATTACAATATTTCCATTCATTGGAACTTAATTTTTTTTAAATAATAGTTTATGAAAATTTTTCTTTATTACACTCTTCAGTCGGAAATTCTTTTTCTTCCAAAATAATGTTTTCTAAAAATATATTATTATTCATATAATTATTTATTAAATTCAATTCCTGCATGTTTTTTTATTTTTGAATGAAAAATAAATGGAATCATCATGTATGTTTTTTCTAAAAACAAAAATCTCTTGGATTTTATCGGAAATGTTAAAGGAATCTGAAATTTAATGTGTATGAAATGAACATAATTTTTTAATATCATTACTTGTAATTTCATTTAAGATTCCTTTATATTTATCATGCTTTTATCGTAGTAACATATTTTCAAAATATTTTATTATTAGAAAATATTTTTTCAAATTGTAATGGATATTTTCCTCACGAAATTATTTAAACAATATATAAAAACAATTCTTTTTCTTATATGAAATCCTTTGATAAATTTTATTCTTTACAGGGGATAAGATCTAATGATACCGTTCTTATTCATTCATTGAATATTTTATGTTTATGATTAAGATATTTTTATGAATATTGTTTCTATTCTAATGGTTATACCATGATAAAATGATTATGAAACCCACTTCTTTTCATGGGTTATTTTTTGATGAAATGATTATGAAACTTGTCTTTTTTTTCATATGTTAGGACTTGGTGAAATGTTTATAATACCCATTTCATTCTTTGGGTCATTATATTATCAATTTTTATGAACTTATGGAACATATAAATATGATTTACATTATTTGATAGGTGGGACCTATATCTCCCTCAAATTCAATGTGTAATGATTTATATCTCCTAAGATAGATTGGATTGGAATGGGGAGTAAACATGGTTCAATAATATTAGAATGGAATGAGGAATAAACCTATTTAATTGATTGATGTTTTCCAATATGGTGATATTTTCATAGAACCAAGACTACTAATATGGTTTGGTGAGTTTACCCATTCCAATATGATATAATTGGCAACGATCCTTGACTAATATGGAAATTCTTTTTTATGCTTATGTGATTCCAAAGATCCATGTCATATGACAATGATATGATCTATTGAATCAGTATCATTTATTATCTTATGATTAATGTATCATTAAATGTTATTAAAAATTTCACGATTGAATATTATGATGTTTGATATGTGGGGTGAGGTTTTCAAATGTAATGTTTATGTCCTCAAACACATGTGCTCATATTTTGTTTATATATCTCCATTGATTTCCCTTAATAAACATCTGATATCACCACATCATATATTTTCATTCCATTTGTTATAATGAAATCTATTTTTTTATATTTCTATGATGGGTTATAGTTGTGAAGAACAAAGTGGGAGATGATGTAGATCACTTAAGGACTCGTGTTTCAGTTTATAATCTTACTTATTCAGTAAACTATTATAGTTGTAATTTGTGTTTTTGGGTAATGACATTAATATTATTCAATAATATATTAATATCTATTTATGATAAGAATGTGTCACTAAATTATGGGATTAGTTCCTGAAGAATAAATCAAACATGTTTCTAAAATATGTTTAGTGGGATGTTTGGCCGAGAAATAGTTTGAATGTAAGTGAAAATTCAGCTGATAGGCATTGGTGGAGAATTCTCCAAACCAAAAAATTTGAATCATCAAGAAGAATAATAGAATCATGAATGTGAAATATATTCTAGGGAATCTATAAAAATTTAATATCTTAGAGAATAAATTTGAAAAATAATGATAATTCTCAGAGTATGAGGCTTCACTCGGGAATTCATAACAGAATTTGGGTAGAATACCTAAATAAAATAGAAAAAATAATGAACTAGAGTATAGATTCAGATATGGGAATGGAATATCCTAAGTGACACTAGTATGTTAAGATAGTGTCGGACAACCATCTCATGATATTTAGAAGCATCGCACATAATTATATCCATCTTAAAGATAGAGTTAAGTCAGAGGAAAAATTGAATTATTACATTATTTTTGGATATGCTATTGAAGAATTGGATTGTATTTTGCATTTTATGATAATAAAAAATCCATAAGTAGCACCTCAAAAATTTTAAAAGAGTAAATTTTATTCCATAGTGTGTATGACACACAACACCAAATGTAGAGAGGAATATAAACTCTTTATACTTTATGGTAAATTTAATATTTTATATCCTTAAATTAATGAAATACTATGTTATATTGTTTAGAAATCAACAAATACTTCTTTTGATATATTGTTCTACATGAAAGACTGAGTTTCACCAAACAATGTTATATTATTATGACCATATTATTTAATATAATAGGGATTAATCTAACCATTATTTTATCAGTTATGAATAATATTAACTAACATATTAAAATATATGTTATATATACAATATAATATTTTGAAATTCATCTAATATATTTTATAGTCATAATATATGAACGAACCCAATATCAAAGATAAAAACCTATATTTTCTAAGGGACTTATATCATATTTTAATGGAAAACACTTTTAAATATGATATTGGGAACTTTTATAAATTTTATATGTAAAAAACATCATTTAGGAAATTGAATCATAAAAATCATCTTTGGTTGAATATTTGTAATTTTTCTATGAGGTTTCATATTTTGAGGAATAGTAAAAATTGCTAAATTTAAAATCAAAAATTAGTTTTCATATAATTTATTTATAGGGTTAAATTATATTTATGATTATTTTTAAAGTTTAGTTATATAAATTTAATATCAATTAATCCATTTTAGGTTATTATAATCAATTTCAGTTTGAAATTGAATGTAAAAACATAGTAATCTTTTAGATGTTTTAACTTTAAAAACATGCATTATCGTTCTGTCTATGGGATATATTTTGATCAAATTTATGCCACATCTATATTTTAATTAAGAATAATTGATTCAATATTTTTAATAAGAATGATTTATAATTTTAAATAAATTAAAATTATTTTTTTTTGAAAAAAAATATTCTGGAATGTAATTAAAATTGATTATAACGAATAAGGTAAAATTAAGATTAACAAGCGACTAAAACATAAAATGAAGGGCCAAAACGACCCAGAAACATTTCAAAAATACAATGGATGTTAATATATCTACCCTATTATTCCTTGAATCTAATTTGTACCTTTCTTTATTCCACATTACTTAGAAAAAACAAGGGTATAATTCTGTTCTAAAAAATTTTAAATAATGCCACTCATCCTCCACTATAATATGGTACTAATCCCTCCTACATATTCACAAATATAAAGCCTTTTTATCAACAATAATATGATAAAATAATAGTGAAAAATTCCCTCCCCTAATCATATAAGCCTCATCTTAGGTAAATCTTACCAAATAATTCTTTTGGTATAAACCAACAGAAGTTACACAAAAATGTTGTAACATTATTGAACGATCAGTTTTTATATTATTTCATTATCTACAAATAAACACACATTATTACCTAGTTATTAAATAAAATTATAATTCTAAATATAATAATATTTTTTTATTATATGGTATTTATATACACTTACACACACTTCAATGAAATGTGCAATGAATTTATAGTTCGTTCGTACGGCAGACTACCGCCTCGTGAAACGATGATTGTTTGTCCATCCATTACCACCTCCAATAGTGGGAATTATGATGTACATGATGTTTATGTATGATATATATGATATTTATAATTTTTTTATTATTATGTATTTTTTATATAATACAGACCTTTTTGCTTTCCATTTTTTGGGAATATGATAACATCATCTATTGAAGTGTGGACTACCACCTCCTCAAAGCGATGTGATTCATTCAAGATATACATAGAATGTATAAAATACGGTTCTAATAAAACTATGTGAAAAATTTTAAATTAATATGATACTGTTATTATAATATACATATAAATACATTACTTACATTCTATTATTTTAAATACAACATGGAAATTAAAGTATCTTTAATGTGTATGTATGACTTGCCATCATAATTAATGTTGCATTTAATTTGTTATCATAAAATTTAATGGATTATTATAAATTCATATATTCTGAATATATATGATATTTTAATCATATTTTGTAATCATTATATCATGAAACCATTATCTAGTTAATAAGAAAAAAATAATAAGTCCAAACATACTAAAAACTAGATAATTAACACCCGAAATGATTAAAATAATGAATAATTATTGACAAACATGCAATAAGATACTGTAAATATATCAAATCTGGTATTATAAATTTGATAGTTTTTTTATTAAAATTTATTTACATTTTTAAAACCATTATAATTGAGGTTAAATACATACACCCAAAAGGAAACACAATGTAACAGATTCTTGTCTCACTTTTATTTTCATAAGGCATACACCACATTCAACATATATTTCTTTTGATTTGTGTATATACTGAAACTATTATATTTTATATCCTAAATTAATTTATATTCAATGTATTAAGAGTGACATTTTAAAATTTGTCTTTAATGGGGATTATAATTCAAAAGATACCAAATTTTAAGGGACATCATCTCAATTTCAATTCTGTGAGATATAATTTATTCTTGTGAACATAATATCATATATATAGTGTACATACTACCAGTTTAACATATAATATCATGATTCAGTCATTAATTAAGATATTTTGAGTTTAAATTTGAAATATTTAATATAATAAGATTTGAATTAAGTGTTTACATGTGGAAAAAAATTTTATAAACCAATTTCGTTATTTGGGTTATATTACTTCCACTGTGATAATAATATTCTAAGATTATGTGTGTAGTGAGTAATTACTATATTTTTCAACTTTTTTATGTGAATTAAAATTTGACACACATAATTAATTTACTGATTGATTCTCATATATATGATATGGAATTTTCTAGGGTTTACTTCAAAATATCATTTTTTGGGGATTGTTTACACCTAAATTTAAATTTTAGGAAATTAATACATCATTGTTTAATAAATATTTACATTTTATTATCCCCTGGTCATTAATGACTCTTTTCAAGTAATTGAACAATTTTACCACTATATGGTAATAAAAATATTTTATAATTTTTTTTTAAGAAAACCCATCTTCATTTCTCTCTTTAGTTAGAGAAACTGTTTTCTTCTAAAACATGTGTTTTTATAAAGTTTTATAAACTTTTTGAAAAAACATTATTAAATAATTTTTTCCATTTTTCATTTGAAATTTTATTTAAACTAAATATTCAGGTCTCTTTTTGAAAAGGAAGTTGTCTATTTTTATCTATGAAAAAGTAATGTTATTTCTTCCTTGTAGGGCATGCATTGATTTACCTTCCTTTTTCTTAACGAATATTAATATGAATGTTTAAAAGGATAATTTTTAATGTAAATGTTTTTAATGTGATTTTAAATGAAAATTATTTCAAAAATGTTTGTCAAAATGTAATTTTTATTTTCCAAATTTATTTTTTCAAAATAACTTTTTATAATACTGCCAATCATATACAACAACAACCCATCAGTTTAATCAACCTGGGATATTAGGTATTAGAACAATAATTATTCATTCTCTATATGGTTTTTAATACATTTGGACAAAGATAGTATTGGAATTCACTTCCTTTATTCCATTTTTAATCCCTTTAAATTATTAAATTTCCCATGATCATTTGATGTTGAATTTACACAAATTATCTATTCCATTTTACATGAATATGTTTATTTACTAAAACTTTAATCATTTTTACCTATGTTATTTACCTTTATATTTATAATATTTTCATTGTAAATATATCTTAATATATATCCTTTATTCAATAAAAATATATTGATAAGGAATATTGTATGTTAATTATATCAATTACTGGATAAGTGTTATGATTTGGACATGAAGTGAAGGGTGGGGACCAAACATTATATAGCCCCTCAATGCATCAATAGGTTCTTATGAGAAAAACGTGTGGTGAAAATAAAACCGGTTTTAAATATAGTTATATATTGTATTGGGAATGTTTTTGATAGTATATGTTTTCATGTGTCTCACACATGACATCCAATAATTACATATTGCCTTCTTTTTTAATCAATAATTATTATCCATGTAATTTTCACCATGAAAAATTTTATCAATGAATTAAATTCTCAATTCATTTATTAAATGTAATAGGTTTTAGTTAATTATTATTACATAATCATTATTCATTATCAAGTAATTTAAATGAAATGTTATTTCAGTAATTTACATTTTAGTTATTTTTATTCAATTCATTCTCAATTATTATTTACAAGGGATGTGTTCTTAGTTATTTACATTCATATATTGATTATTCTCTTAAATAATTATTTATTATGTAATAATATACCCCTAATTAGTATTTGAGATCACACAATTTTTTTTTGTTTCCCCAAGATTCCATGTTGTGTACTACAAAAGAAATGAAAGGATACTCTGGAAGGAATGTAATTATCCTTAAAAGAAAAAAATAATGTTGTAATTAGTTTATTAATTTATAATATATGAATTATATATGATTTTGGTTTACCATTACTATTAAACTATTCTGCCTTTTTATGTTTGTTTACCTATATTTTAGGACAATGTAATGGTAGCACAACATTAGGATCAGGCTTATTTGGGTTGGGTCGATATAGTTGGTACCATAGAAAGATTAGTAGCAACCTTGAGAACTAGATTTAGGAAAACAAATATTAGATTACATAGTCCAAGGGTAGAATTTTAGGATAAGTATAGAGGATCACTATAAAAGTTTTCTAAGGTGAGGATTATGTTGGTCTTCATTGTAATTCATCCCAGTATAGATACTACAAGTGGACATGATTATGGAACATATGCGTCTAGGGGTATCAACACTAAAAAGGCTCATCGGGCCTAACTCAAGCATAACCAGATAGACAAAAATGGGCGTTAATGTACACCTAGTTTGACACTCACAGTGGATGCACCTAGGATAATTAAAATTTTATTTACAAACCATTATGAAATATTCGTATAGAATATGACAATGAATAAACTCGGTTAAAGATGAGCTGTCTTAGATTGAAAATAATATGTCAAGATTAAGACATGCTAAAACTGTGTATATGGTTCTTCTGATATGATAATTGTTACTCACACTATGATTTTTGGTTTTAGGAAATTCTCTCTTCTACAGGATAATCTATAGATCAAGGAAGGAAATGTGTGGAAATATATGGATTAATTATTTGTTTATTGGGGTAGTATTGACAACCATAGTTAAAAGGTTATTTAGTGGTTAAATTTCAAGGATGTCTATGATATTTATTTTCGAAAATATATTAATAGGGTTTTAGAAAAGGAAAACCAGCATTCGGTATGACAACCAATCAATTTTTCCAAGTCTGTGGGACTTGAACTCATGACAAAATGATGATAAGTGTTTATTTCAAACCAATAAACAATGAAATGTCCTATTAAAAATTTCTCTTTTTTAGTTTAAAAAATTTAAATAATAAATATTACTGATAGATCATAAGTGTTACTTTTTATGTTTATAGTTTAATATTTTAACCATATTGGAATTAATGATTAATTAGAGACAAATGGAAGAAATTTAACACTTTTATGGGCCTTAATATCCATTAAATGGGTATTTTATTACATCATACATAAAAGTTAATTTTTAGATATCCATTTCCATATGTATGGGATGAATTAGAATTTGATTTAAGAACATCCAAAAGATGGAATTTTTCATATGAAATTGAAAAGTATCAAGTATGTATATTTCATTATATTATTAAGACTTAAAAGTGATACCTGAAACTAGGAATATAATTCAAAAAAATATTTTCATAATATGATATTTTCTAACTGATAGTCTTTTAAATCATCATATATTTATGAATTGTAGGCCCTAAACTTCATGTTCACTATTCAATTGTTTGTTATCGATGACCTCAATCACCCCCTAAAAACATTTATGCTTTGCCACCATGAATATATATATCTAATTCTTAATATTGTTATCCTACATATATACTTAGTTTGGTTTTATTCTAATTGACCTTTATATTTCTCATTCTATCATATTAAGAGGATATTTTATAAATTATTTTATGATGTGGATTTTTCCCAAAAAAGTGGAATATAAAACCATAAATTATCAAGATCGTTATTAAATTGTAATTAAAAAATTTATTTACTATGGGGAGAATGTAACACACCAAAAATTATATAAGATTAATTTTTTCAATAGAGTATATGACACGCAACATCAAACATATAAAGGAATATGACCACTCAAGACATATGCTATTTTTAATATTTTAAATAAAATTTGAATATTATATATTATCCAGGCACACAATATTTTTTTTTCTTATATCACATGAAATAAATAATTTCTTCATTACCCTGTGCTACAAGCATGACTGAGTTTTATAAAACAAAAATATATTATTACAACATTATTATTTAATATAATAAGACTTAACATATCTATTAAATTAGTAGATATAAATATTATTAAATAACTTTTAAAGATAATTATATATATATATATATTATCCAATGAAGTATTTTTACATTCATCCTATTTATTTTTATAGTTATAAGATAAAAATGAACCAAATATTACTTAAAAACCTATTTTTTTATAAAGGCACTTTCATCACCATTTAATATAGAACCTATTTTAAATACATTTTTAAAACTTTAATAAAATTTAGTTGTGAAAATAAAATTCATTATTCAAATTGAATCATAAAAATTGGCTTTTGGTGATTTTTTGGAATTTTCTTATGATGTTTCATTTGTTGATGAACAACGAAAATTTCGAATTTCCATTCAAAATTGATGTTTCATCAAATTTAATAATAAGGTTACATTATATTATTGATTGGTTTAAAGGATTAATTAGATAAATTTTATATCAATTTATATATTTTATTAAATTTTCACCAATTTTACTCTGATGTTGGATATTAAAACTTAGCCAAGGTTTGAACGTTTATACTTTAAAACCCTTCATTTTCATCCAAAATGTGGGATTATTTTTAAATTAATTTATTCCACTTATATGATTGGAATTTAAAAACATGAATTCCATTATTATAATAGGAATAATTTATAATTTATAATGTAGTAAAATTAGTTTTTTACCATAAATATTAGTGAATGTAATTAAAATTAATTACAATGATAAAGGAAACATTTTGTTTAAAGAGGGTCTAAACTATAAAGATAAGGGCTGAAATGACCATAAAACATGTCCAAAATCCATTTGATATTATTATTTCAACCATATCCTCCCATAGATCCAATATGGACTATTATTGGGGCCATCGTATTTCGCATCTTGACCCAAGATACCATTGAACCGGTAGCCGGACTAGTCACCACATGACATCAAGTGAACCCCCCTATACTCCAGAGGGTTTTTAATAATAGACAGAGTGTAAGGATGGTGAGTGGGGAGACTCTACCCTAATATCATTGTTTTTACAGTATTATAAAAATATATAAATAGATTAAAATAACAGAATCATATATAAAGAAATAATGAAAAAATGCAGATGAGAATTGCAACATAAAATAAATAAAGAAAATGGACAACACTAGTTTATAAAATGAATGAATGTCATGGATATACAAATATGAAATCATTATACAAAATAACATGCCGTAAATTTTATTATATAAATAAATAAGGTAACTACATCCTTAAGGGAGATCTCCACGAGCATCCCAAGCTTTCGCTCGAACATTTTCTCCTGACTCCCAAGTCTAAGAAATATAAACAACAAGGTAGAAGGTCTTGAGAACAAGAAAGTATACTCGTGTACCCTAGTAAAATGTATGATCAAATAGGGTGTGAGATATAAATCTCAGTAGGCCGGACTGCCAATGTCTAACTCAATCTAGTAAATGCAATACAATTAAATAGTGTACAGTTATATCGTTGGAATAAAAGAATTGAATAAATGAGAAAAAAACCTTCTAGGTTCCTAAGGTACACCTAATAAAGATACCTACATCAGATCATATCTGAAATAAGAGTCTAAATAGAAAGTATATATATATTTTTATCTAGGATAAATAATAGTTTTCATATTTTTATTTATTCTCTATTTAAAAATTTCTTAACTCTAGGGGTCCTGTAGACACCCATACATCAATACTAACTTATTCTCTTTCCAGATCCCAAAGCATTCCCTAGGTAATATGATATCTTAGTACCTACTTCAGCTCATGCAAGATTCTTAAATATTGAAGGTAATATCATATCTCAATACATACTTCATCTCATGCCTGAGTCTCAAGTATGTAATGATGATATTATATGTTAATTCCTTCTTCATCTCATACAATATTCTGGAGTATTCAATAATGACATCATATCTCAACACATATTCCAAATCATGTTGATGATTGAAATATTAAAATGTGAGTCCATATACCAGGGAACCTTTATTTTAATTCATTAAATTCATACATTAAATCCAATGTTGCCATTATCACAATCCATAGGTAATATTCCCATGTTACCATTCTTACCTCTCAATATAATGACCATGTTACCATTCCTTTTCTCCAAAGTATAATTACCATGTTACCATTTATAATTCTCAATTGAATAACCATGTTCCCATTCCATTACATATAAGTATAATGTCAATATTTCCATGTATACTTATCAATCTAAAATGAACACGTTCCCATTATTTCCCACAAAATTAATTCATCAATTAATTATTCAACATTCATATCATTACTAATTAAACAATTTTTTGACACAACAAATCCATTAGTTAACTCAAAAATTAACTAACTACACAATTTCAATTAAATAATTTATCAATTAATTAATTAGCAACACAATTAACATCCCATTTCTAAATTTACATAATTAGTTATCTCATTTTAAATATCAACTCTCCATAATTAATTCCATAATTAATTATCTAGATCATATTATCAAAGGTACATAATTTATTCGAAAATAATTATCTCAACATATATAATTCAATATCTTATATATAATCAAAAAATTAATTATCTATATTATAATATCAATTCTCATAATTAATTCACAAATAATTATCTCAACTTTCCCAATTCAATATATTATAATTAATCCCCTGATTAATTATTTATAATACAACCTCAATGAAAATAATTAATTCACACTTATTTATCTCAATGTATCTCACTCAATAGATCATAATTAATCCCCAGATTAATAAGCACAATTTCCCATTCAAGGTTACAAAATACAATTCATTGGTCTCATAATCAATCTCCACATTCATAACCGATTCCACCAAGAAGTATACCCACTCGTTGTTTTAGTTCGCATCTATTCTTATCACATGACCTACCTTATGATTTAATATCATTTACATTAGTTCACCTCACATGGGTTTACCCAACCATTTAATCCCACTCAATTTCATAATAACCAATTAAACTAATTACTTCAATAATTAATGGAGGCAACAAATATCCTAGCTAGAAAAACCATATTACTATAATTTAAATATCTTCCTCTAACTAGGAAGGAATAAGAAATCAAAAATCAAAAAAGTAAGAAAAAATATCATTCTAATCACTGTGTTTTTATCTTGATGGTAGAAAACATTAGTTGGAGGGGTATTATTAATAAAATGGGTTTTATAATCTAACTAACCATTTAAAACCAATAAACAATTCGTTCCAACATTCTAGTAAAATTTATAAATAGCATGAAATCAATAAAAAAAACATTTTTCTAATTAAAGATTGGTTGAGAACCCTACATATAATAATTGTCCAATCCTATTATTTCTAACTCAAAAAATAGTCCACTCACATACAGTCACTTCAACAAAAATGCATGTGCACACTTGGAATAGATCACAAGACCTACAACAATTTTCAGCACCCAAAATTATTGAGAAAAGGACTAACACATATATATCAATTTATCATGAAATAATATGAAAAATAAGCACCTAATTTAAAGGTTGTGAAACCATTTAACATGTGTATAACATTACCTCAATTTGATGGTGGTTAACCAAATCATTCAAAATCACCTCACATTCAGTGGCGGTCAAAAAAATATAAATGATAGGGTCCCAAGACATCTTCAACAACACCTAGAACTAGAATAAACAAGAAATCAAGATTGAACCTGAACCCAGGGTTTCAGCCTAATGGAAACTGGGTGACATGGAAGACGAAATGGCTGATGTGAAGGTAGATACACATGGATAAGGTCATACCATTCTGAGAGATACATGATCTATGCAAGATCTAGACGAAACTATCACTTAGAGAGGGAGATTGAGAGGGGGATTGTGCACACTACACCATGGGAGGGGGGTCATGTCACTCGCCTGTTGGGAGGAAAGGGGGTGCACCCACCTCTTTTTTACCGAGATATAATATAACCCTTATTATAAATTATAATAATTAATAATAATTATATTCATGATATAAAATATATTATTATTATTCACATTGGTTAAAAAAAGATCTTTATTAAATCTAAACTCCCCTTAATCTCATTTAATTAACTTATTTTTCATCTTAATTTAATTAAAAGATAACCCTATATTTTAAAACTGGGAAAGCTAATTTTTTGACACACATGGTCTAACAGACCATGTACACCCTGTGCATATACTATTGGGTACCTGGAGTACCTCGCACAATTGACCCCCATGGTTTTACTAAAAGTGTATAGCCCATGCGAATTATACTGGATACCTGATGTATCCCACATGGGTGAACCTCATGGTTTGACTAACTATTCACAACCCATGTGAATTCTAATGCCTTGCAAGTAGAAATCCACACAGTCACTTATATAAGCTACCTGGTTTTAAGAAAAACCTTGCACCCACTATAACCCCATCAAAAACTATGTTTTTTGGGTATACTTCTTCTTAAAGCCATCGAGCCACCCAATAATCTCCTTAAGGCTTTACCTAAGCCCAAATCATCACATTAAATGGTCTCAACTCATAGAAATTCATCCCAAATCCTGTTATTATATTCAACCCATCCAGTTATTTCTAATAAAAATAAAAAACCTCGTAAAAACCATTAGGTACAAAACATGGGTTTCGAAAATCTACCAACATTAAAACATATCATCCCTGAGAATCCATAGGGAACTAAAAAAACATCACCCTACAAAAATGTCCATAAAGTATTTTTTTGAATGATTGTGTTGCATTTCCAAATGCCTAACACACCCTTAACCATATCACAATCCCAATAGATTATGTCTTTAAAACTAGAGCCAAAGATCTAAATCCAATGCAAATATCAATGAAACAATTAACTTAACCCACATAACTAGAGAAAATATCCCGTCATAGTATCCCCAACCACCCATTAACTGGTGGTTTCCACCAAAGTCCTTAGAATTTAACTTCAAATTTCTAAACCATGGATCATTATTTGATATATATTGTTGACCCATAAACCCACACTAGACCTTGAACCAGTGACATGATTTTTGAAATGATTCCATCACAAACCGCATGTACACCGAATTCCTTACATGACCTTCAGTGACATTACCAAGTCAATCCATCACTAGGATATTTTAAAATTATATTTCCCCAGCATGAATAAATGTGTAACCAATAGAACCATGTATCTTGCATATAACCCAGATAACATCCACTTGAAAAACCAAATGACTTTTAAAACATTAACATAGAGTAAGATCGAAAATATCTTAGTGTCTCTAGGATGCGATCAAGATAGAGGACATGATCGTATCATTTAGAAGATCACAAAAAGAGTAATCCTAGGTCACCACAAAGAACATTTGAATGATTAACAGTCAACTCCTTTTAAAAAGAAAAACTTCACTTACCTACACACCATGACCAAAACCTCGATTCCTATACAATCAAAGGCATCTTTTTTCTTTCAAAACATACTACCAAAAGTCTTCCAAAACTAAAGAAGATTCTAAATGGTTTCTCACACCACCAACCTCATCAAATTTGTGTTTCCATGTAAGCACCGACACACACAACAGAAAACTTGTGACACTACACACCTTAAGAGTATCCATGTAATCACATAAAAATACCATTCACTCACAATAGCACTAGTTCAGAAGTTCCTTAGATGCGCGTGTAACATTCCATAAACAAAAATCACCACGAAAACACATCTAGAATGATTTCTGAAAATTAAACTGATCGGCACGTCGAAACACTTGTTCCCCAAAAAGTCCTCTCTAGAAGTGGGATAAAATTACCTCAACACCGCGGTCACTCTATTACCGAGTTATCCCGATAAATTCCTTGACATCACAAGCTTACATGATCACACCTAAATCAATTGGTTCATTACATCACTAAAAACTCGACAGTACCATCTATGTTCACCCATTCAACCATGAGTTCACAAAAACCAACAACACATCATCTCAAACAACCATTACTTGGATGAATACATACTAAGTTGTATAAGCTCCTAAACCAAGTATTACTCAATTATAATTAGCATAACTTGAATCAATGTAAAATTACCACCCATTTGAACAAGGATGTATTTTAAAAGTCAAATTTATTTCTATAGACAACGACACCAAAACAACACCAATGTCAAAATCTCACATTAGAAACAAGATATCTCAAGCTAAAAGGGTGATACCTAGTGCATGCTAGTCCGTTATAAAGCATAAGATTTGAACCTATATCTTGTTCATGAAATGCTAATTTCACGATGCTCAAGAGCGCCTTTTTATTATAGAAGTTTATTATAAGAAGCATCCTACAAATAAAACTCACCTCTTTATTCCAAGTCATACCATCAAATCATTCAAAAATACCTTTACATTAGGGTTTAATGAATATACACCACTTCATGTTCTAATTTAAAGTCGTTTTGTTAAATCATTTCATTCATTAAACATTTGAAATAATATTAATCACCCACAAGTAAAATGTTTCAACAAGGGACTTTGTTTTTAATCAACTCCCCATGGAAAAAACATGCAATCTATAAGAACATTTCACTTTAATCATTTAACATTTAGTGTCATTTCATTATAAATAGGAAATTTAGAGTCTAAATTCATTTTAACCAAAAAGGAAACCTCTGAGTTTCCCATTTATTCAATTCATGTTCATTAAAAAGAAACCACGTAAGTGATATGAGTGCATATCTACCAATCCTTAAAGTGTCCAAACACTCTACAGATGGCATTTGGCTCCCATTTTATCAAATAAAATTCCATTTAATATTTTGAATATAGCAGCATATTTTTCAATGATTTTAATAGTCATGTCACCCTTTTTAGTTAAAAGGTTCCCATACCCATTATATCTGGAACTGAATCCCATCAAAGACACAACCAATCAATTTCCACCCATGCAGCCATTTACACATCCTGAGATCTCTAACATGTTATCATAAGCTGTAACAAAGAAACATGCTAGAAAAAAAGCACAAAAAAACAAAAAAAATGACAATAGTAGAGGCATCATGGTATATATTCATCTAAACATGTTATAAAAATAATCATACTAAAGAAGATCAACATATGGAATTCCACCAAATGCACACAACAAAAATTAGTATGAATCCTACTAATTCGACAACATGGAATGTCTCATGCATGTCATGTTAATTCTAAGTGCCTAATATGATGAATTTCATGTCATATTATATCCTTTCCATTTAATCCAAGTGAAAAATAAAAAAAAATTATAATCAATAAGCAACAGAAAATACAACATTCACCCTAGTTGAAATCCTTTCAACGATAACAACAAACCACATAATTAAACATCAATTCCAAATCATGGCCACTTGGTCATTCCCTATACAAAGGGTGATCTGCTTGAAGAATGGTTATTAACCTAGAACTGACAAACTCATAGTATCCTATCTTAAAAACCAAAATAGAAAGGTAGAGGAAAAAAAATTTACCCTACAATATTTCTTTGTAATGTCTCAAACTGACTAAACATCAAACTGGTAGCTGAGCTGGTCAGTACATGGACTCAAGAATTCCTCCCCATATGTTAGAGTATTCCTACTAGTAGTGAGTGTGTAAGGATAGTTAGTGGAGATACTATACCCTCATATTATATTTTTCATATCATTATAACTATATATAAATTTATTCCAATAGCAGAAGAAAATATAAAGCAATAATCAAAATAGGGGATGAAATTTGCAATATCAACTGAATACAGAAAATTTCCAATGGTAGTTTATACAATCCATGCTTGTAATTATTATAAATATATGAATGAAGTAAAAAAATATAATTCATTACATATAATTATAGAAAAAATGAAAATACTCAATTCTTTAAGGGAAATCACTATGATCATCCAGAGCTTCTGATCGGTCTATTTCTCTTAACTCCTAAGCACAAAAAACAACAATAGTATAGTCCATGGTTCTGATAATAAGAAAGTATACTTAGGTATCCAAGAGTAAGTGAGACCTGAAGAGGGTGTTATATATAAATCATGGTATGTGAGGACCACTGGTGTCTAGATCAATGTATAAAAATAAATAATATTAAAAATATTTAATGTGCATCAAAGAAATAACATAAATAAATAAATGAACAAAAAACCATCCGAGTTCGTAAGGAACACTTGACAGTGATACCTACTTCAAATAGTATCTAGAATAAGATTCTATATAAGAACTATATATGTATTTTTATCAAAATTAAATAACTATTATCAGGTTTTCATTTATTCTATACTTAATCATTTCTTAACTCAAGGGTTCCCATGGACACCCATACCACAAAACTAACTTCTTCATGTACTAGAGCCTAAATCAATCCCTATATAATATGATATCTTAATTCCTACTTTGGATCATGTTAGTTTCTAAAATATCTAAGGTGATATCATATCTCAATACGTGCTTCATCTCATTCCAGTGTCTGAAGTATGTAAAGATGATATTATATCTTAATTCTTTCTTCATCTCATTCCTGAGTCTAAATTATTAAAATGTGATATCATATCTCAATACCTTATTCGACTCATTTCGGAGTAAAAAATATTTTTATGTGAGGCCATATATTGGAGTAACATTATTTTCATTCTTTAAATTCACACATTTTAGCCAGTGTTACCATTTTCACAATACCTATGTAAGATGATCTTGTTACCATTCTTAACTCTTAATAGAATGACCATATTACCATTCCTTTACTCACATGTATAATGACCATGATAACATTTTTACTCCTCAATTGAATAACCATAATCCAAATCCTTTACTCAAAAGTATAATTTTCATGCTACCATGTATACTTCTCAATTTAGAATGACCATGTTCTCAAAATTTTCCAAAAAAATTATTCATCAATTAATTATCCATCATCAATGTAATTATTAATTCAATAGTTAGTTTAAACAATCAAAACCATTAGTGAAATTAACAATTAACTATGTACACTATTTACATTAATTAATTCAATAATTAATTAATCAACAACACAATTCACATCCCATAATTAATTTTTTAGAATTTATTTTCTAGTACTAAATCTCAACTCTCTATAATTAATTTCACAATTAATTATCTAGATCATATTATCAAAGGCACATAATTAATTCAAAATATTAATATCAACATACCCAATTAAATTTCTCATAATTAATCCCTTATTAACTATCTACATTAAAATCTAAAATCACATAATTCATTCAAAAATAATTTTCTCAACATTGCCAAATCAATATCTCCTAATTAATCTCGAAATTAATTAGCTATATTACAACCTCACTACACATAATTAACTCAAAATTAATTATCTCAACTTATCCCACTGAATATCTCATAATTAACTCCCTGATTAAGTATCTCAATTTCTCATTAATGTTCTCAAAATAAAAACCCTTAGTCGGATAATAAACATCCCCATTCACAACATATGAAAACTATAAGTATAACCACATGATGTTATAGTTCACATCAAATTCCTATAACATCAAATACCATCATATTTAATACCATCCACATTATTTTATCTCACATGGGTTTACCCACCCCTATAATCCCAATCTAATTCATATGAAGAAATTAACCCATGTGCATCAACATGTAAAATATGAAATACAAATCTTTTCTATGAAAAATATATTACAATAATTATAACAGATTACTCTCACTTGTCAAGCATAAGAATAAAAAATCAATAAACTAAGTTCACATATTAGTATAATCATTCTGTTTTTAGCTTTAATGTAGTGAACCTCCATTTGAGCGTTTTTTTTACAAAAACATGGTTTTGTAATATAACAAAACATTTAACAGCAATAAACAATTATTTCAACACAATAGTAAAATTTTTAAAAAGATATAATTCAAAAAAAATTCAAATTTAATAATTAAATAAAGGTTGAGGACCCCACCTCAATAAATTTTCAAAGCCAATGGTTTCTAACTCAAACAACAGTCCGCTCACGTTTGTGCACATTAGCAAAAATGCATGTGTGCACTTGGAATTGATCAAAACACCCTATAACCATTTTTATGCACCCAAAATTAGTACATCCCAGACCAATTCACATCTAACAGTTTACTATCAACTCATATTAACTATAATAACCTCATTAAAATGGTAAAAAACCAATTAGCGGGTGAATGAACTTACTAAAATTTGATGGTGGTAAACCAAATCAAGCTGAACTACCTCACCTTTGGCGAAGGTCATTAGAATATGGACCATCAGGTCCTAAGACATATTATACCCCATCAAGAACTAGATGATACAAGAAATACATATTAATCTCGAACCTAGGGTTTAAGTCTAATGGAAACCTGGTGACGGGGAAGCCGAAATGGCTGATGCGCATGTAGAGATTCATAGAGAAGGACTTACCATGGAGATACAGACAATATTCGTGTAGGAGCTAGAAAAAAGTGGAACGTAGAGATAGAGACTCGGAGGAGGCTAATGTGCATTTCATCATTCTAGGAGGGGGGGTAACTTCACTCGCCTAGTTGGGTGAAAAGGGTGTGTGGCTCCCTCTTTGGTTTTCCCTAAACATAATATATCAATTAATATTAATTTCAATAAATAATAATAATAATAATGACAATAAAATTATATTATTATTATTATTAACATTTTTTAAAACAACTACATCATTAAATCAAAACTCCCATTTATCACATTTAATTAAATTATTTTCTACTTAAATTTTATTAATAGAAAATCCCAAATTTTAAACTAGTGAAGCCACATGGTTTGATTCATATGGTCTAATAGACCGTGAGTAGCCCATGCATCTGCTACAGGGTACCCAGAGTACCTCACCCAACTAAGCCTCACAGTTTCACTAACTATGTGAAGACCATGCAAATTATCCAGAATAATTGATTTATCCTGAATATCTGACCCCCACAGTTTGACTAATTGTGCACAACTTGTGTGAATGTCACTACCTCACCAGTAGCAAGTCACACGGTCACTACTATGGGCCGCATAGTTTCCAGCAAAATTAAATGCCCACTGTCACCCCTTTAAAAATAGTGTTTTTGGGTCGATTACTTCTAAAACCAATGAAGCCACTTTAAAAACTCATCAAGCCTTTACCTAAACCTGAAACATCACTTTAAATGATCCCAACTCCCGAAACATTATCCCAATGCATGGATTTATATTCTAACAATCCATTTATTGCCAAATAAAATTTAAAAACTATCGTACAAATAACCTAGTCCAAAACAAGGGTTTCTAAAATATAAGTGCTAAAAATGTGGGTGGAATTCCCTTTTCACAAATTTACAAGAAAGACACTACTCATCTACTATAAAAATGCACTCATACTTACAACTAATTCACACTGGTAAATCCATTTGGATCAAAAAAAAATCTCAAATAATATAAAAACATTCATAACCTCAACCTAGAAGCCTCACTGTGTGGATAAATCCAACCAAATATATATTTTAGTACAAACCAAAAGGAGTTACCTGAATATGTGGTAACATTCATTAATGATCACTTTCATTTTTTTCCTTCTCCAGCCCCATAACTCTTCTGATTCCATGATTATATAATGTACTATATAAAATAAATATACTGAGAATTTTTCTTTATAAGAGTTATAAGTACACATTTATACACTTCTATCCAATTGGTAAAAAACTCACCATTCATGTGTATTGTGGACTACCGCCTCACAAAACAATCAATGTTCATTAATCCTTTACAACCTATCATAGTGAGAATTATGATGTAAACACTATTTATTTATGATATATATGATATTTATAATGTCTTTATTATTAATTATTTTTTTATATAGAACATAACTTTTTTATTTCCAATTTTTTGGAATATGATAACGACGTTTGGGGATGCGGGTACTACCGCCTCCTTAAAGAGACGTGATTCATTCACGCTATTAATGGAATGTATAAAAGATAGTTTTCAAAAAAATAATATTTGAATAATATGGCATGAATATGATACTGAAATTATAATTTTCAAAACCATATATATCATTTAATTTTCATTATTTTAAAAATGATAAGTAAATGAAGGTAGAATTCACGTGTACGTACGACTTATCATCTCCATTAACGGTGAATTTCATTTTTATCTAATTTTTTTTAATTGTTATAAATTTATATATTTTCAATATATATGATATTTAAATAATTTTTTTGATTTTGGATATGATGAAACCATGATCTAATTAATAATAAAAAATTACCAATTAAAAACATACTTAAAAAATAAAAAATTAACATCTGAAATGATGAAAATAATGAAATATTGTTGACACAAGGGTAATAAGAAATTATAAAAACATAAAATATGATATTATAAATATGATTATGGCTATATTAAAAGATAGTGACCTGTTTAAAATCATTATAATGAAGGTTAAATGATTTTCACCTCAAAGGAAAGTAATGATACAATAATCTTGTCTTACTTTTCTTTCCATGAGTCTTACAACATCTTTACCACTTATTTCTTTTTTATGGAGTATATATTGACCCTATTATAATATATATAAATAATAAATTTATATCCATGTTATTTATATTATAATTTGATAATATTTCCTTTATTGGGATTATAATTTAAAATATACCAAGTAATAAAGGACTTCTTCTCAGTTTCAATACCTTGAGACATAGTTTATTTTTGTAAACATAATTTATTATATATGGTGTACATACTAAAAATATGAAATATAATATCATGAATCATAAATTAATCATGAAATTTTGAGTATCATTTTTAATTATTTCATATAAGATAATATGAATTAAGTGTTACCTAGTAGAAAATAATTTTATAACTAATCTATTTTTTTTGGGTTATATTACTTAATAATTTTCATTAATATTATAACATTATGTGTGTTGTAACATTTTACTATCTACTATTTTGTTTCCTTTTTTTATGTGGAATTAAATTTGACACATAATATTTATTTATTTATTGATTCTCCCATTAATGTTATGGAATTTTCAATTGTTTACTTCAATATATCATTTTTTATAGAATTTTATACACTTGAAATAAAATTGGAGGAAATTATTGAATCACTGTTTGATAAATCCTTTAATTTCTTTATCCTCTTGTTAGTAATAACCATTTTCATGTAATAGTATAATTTTTACATGCTTTGGTACTCAAAAGTTTTATGGTTTTTTTAATAAAACCAGAATTATTTTCTCTCTTTAGTCAGAGAACCTATTTTTTCTAGAAGCGATGTTTTATTAAAATGTATTTAAATTTTTTTAAAATTTATGAATTATTTATTAGAGAAAATTTCCCCCTTTTTTATTCTAGTAATATTTTCAATTGAATATTCTTTTCTCTTCCCAAACACATAATTTGTATAATGTTATATCATCCAAATGAATGTTCTTTTTTAAATTGTCTAAAATTTATGGATTTACCCACTATCACATCATAAAATCATAATTTTGAACTATAAAAGGTTAATTTTAAAATAAAATAAATATTATAAGTGATTTAAATTTTTTTTTTTTAATTTAAAACTACATTTTCCTCAAAAAAAATTTCAAAATATTTTATTATGGTATTTCCATTCATCAATGAGAACAAACCATTATTTTACACCACTTGGGAAATTTTTTGTTGATACTACCCTTATTCTTCATATCAATGGTTTATGATTTATTTTTTCTAGGATAATATTGAAATTTACTTTCCCGATTCCTTTGTTAGTACCCTTGAAAAATTAAATTTTCTACGATCATTAGACTTTGAATTTCCAATAATTATCCATATCAATTATCATTGATATGTTTATTCCCTAAACCTTATATCATTTTTACTTACAGTGTTTACATTGACAGTTGTTAGATTTTATGAGGAAATATTGAAAAATTTGAATCATTTATTCAATATAGATATTAGATAAGGCATGTTGTCTAATAATTAAATCAACTACTCAAAATGAGGAATGCATTGGATAAGCATTGGTGGGTGGGGGATAAACATTATAAATCCCCCTAATGAGTCATCATGTTCTCATAAGAAAAATTATTTTCAAAAATTAAATAGTTTTCAACCTGTAGTTTTAAACATTCATGTGAAAAGTCTTGATTGTATAGGTTTTGATGTGTCTGATACATGACATAAAAAAATTACAAATTTCCATCATTTTGATTCATTTTTTATTATTCATGATATTTTTATATTGAAAAGTTATATCGTTTCATTTAATTCTCAATTTATCGATTAAATGGAATATGTTTTTAGTTTCTTACCTTGCCACATTTATTTTTCCACATTCAGTTATTTAAATGGATTATTTGTTTAGTTATTTACCATCCGCTGTCTTTTAGCCACTCCCATCATAGTAATTGATTAAATGTCATTTTCCCTATTTTTTACCATTCCATATTATAATATTATCATTTATTCTTTATTTCTTATGATAAACTTTACCCTTATTTAGAATTTGACATCCCCATTATTTGGTTTCCTTTATCGAGGATTCATTGAAGTGTACTAAAAATGATATGAATAGATACATGATATGGAATAAAGGTATAATTAAAATACATAAATATGTCAAAATTATTGAATCCATTTATCACAAAATACAAATGTATGTATCTTGTTTACCAAGACAATAAATTTCTTGGTCCATTGGTACATGGCTTACTAGTATCTTATGCCAATATAATTATAGAAAGACAACAGTTTTGGGTTTACTCGGGTCATTTCTCTACACCATATAAATATGAGGCAATATTTTATATTAATAACTTTGGTTGAAATATCAAAATTTGGAAAAGAGGAAATTGGGGGAAAGTTTAACAACTAAATTTTAGAGTGTTCTGATAGATAATTAAAGAAAAATTATATTCAGAAACATTTACAAGAAACATTATAGTCTATAAATAAAAATTTAGAGTAAAAAAAGATATCAACAACAGTGTAACTTATCAGATATACAACTACTGTAATGCGAGGCTTAAATAGAAGAACATGATGTCATTTTTTTAAGATATACTCATATTAGAAAACCTTTTTAGCTATTTGGGACTGATATGAACTTCTTACTTGTAACAAAATAAAGTAAAACATAGAGTCCATAATAAGAGGAATATATTTTCTAAAAAATTAAATAGTGGGATTCCATTAGGAATGAGGAAAATAGTTACATAAATATCAATAATATTTGGGATGTTTCTAAGAAACTCTATAAAAAGAGGGCTCTAAGAATGAAATGGTTGTTTATATCAAATAATGAATCTGATGGAAGTAATATATATAAATAAATGTTGATTATGTAATGTTTCTAGATAAATATGGTATAGAATTTTCTAAAAAAATTCAATAATGGTAAAATAAAAAAGTATTTTTGTAGTTCAAATATTTGTTGTGTCTGATGATGAACACATAGAGAAGATAGATGTGAAGCCCATTTTTCTTCATGTATACTTGTTGGGGAAAGCATATTTCATACCAAATGTTATGTAATTCCTAAAAAACGTATTATGTATGTATGTTGATACAATGTCTATATGGATTGAAGAAGGATCCATGACTTTTGAATATTATAATTTAACATACATGTTGGAATAAAATTTCAGTAAATGTGAGTATGATTCCTATTATTTAAAAAATTAATGGGGTGAAGAAACATACTTCATACTGTTGCTGTTTATATATGATATGTAGATATATATTCTAGTGTTCCAACAAATTAAGCATATTAAGAGTATATTTTCAGGATTATTCGAGATGAATAATCACAGTTAATCTATGAGAATCATATGGTTGATAATTGAGAGGGAAATGAAGCATTTATCACTAATTTTAGATCATAAGTAAAATAGTAGGTATGTTATCAAAACATTTAAAATGACTATCTGTAAATAGGTCCCAACTCCCTTCATCACACACTTAAAACATAATAAAAATAGTGCACCATCAATAGATGAAGAAGTTTGTGAAATGGAAAACTTTACTTGTGATTCATTTGTATGAAGTATGTTGACACTCCTTTACGTCATAGAGTCTAAAAGACTGAAAAAGGGAAATACCTTAGCATAAAGATATTCATCCTTTGATGAAACATCAAAAATTGACAAAGGCATGAAAATGGATTTGGTTAAGAATGGGCCACATAGGCTTCATCATGGTTGCGTAGGTATACCAGCGCGCCACATATTGGGAGCACAGGTGACATGCGCCCCTATTTTATTTTCACCCGGGGTCTTCAGTAGCCTATAAATACCCTTTGCGGGCCCCCCATTCAAGGGATTAAAAATACAAAAACTCATATTTGAGCTCTCGACTCCCTAGTCTCTTCTCAAGGCCTTCTAGACACTTCTAAGGTAATTTCATACCTAGAACGGAAGATCTAAAAAGGGGGAACAAGGCCAAATTTTTGAAATTCATCAACACCTACGTGCCTAAGTGTCTAACCCTTTAAGGAAATGAAGACACTTGCACGCCGGCTTATCCCTTCAACAGAACCTGTGTGCCACTCATTTTAAAGCCTCTAGGGGTAATACTAAGGGCTTGAGCCAAGACTCGCCCAAGTATTTCCCTATGGGTTGACCATCACGTGGGTACGTATGTGTCATGCAGGTATACCTGTTCGACCAGTACCTGCATGCCCCAATAGGTCCTCAGTGCCTACTTCCTTTTGGGTGCCCCTCCTACATATTCACCTCTCTTATTCAAATCTACATCTCCTCTTCAAGATTTATCCTTTAGAATCCTCTTAAAATCCATTTATGTCATGATTCCTTGGTTGGATTCATTATCTGAAAGGAATTATGTGGAATATTTCTTAAAACCTAGTGATTCACATCTCTTTTTGTCACTATGGTTAGATATTTCATTCATTCAACCTCATCCTTTAAGATGAGAGGATCTTTAACTTGGGCCTCCTTTTCAGAAGTAAGAGCTACTCTTAAATTCCCAAATATGGGCATCCTCCTTAGGAGTAAGCCCCAAGTTACATAACCTGGGCCTCCTTTTTAGACTTAATACCCAGTCCATGTTCCTTAACTGGGGACTCCTTTTCAAGAGTAATCCCTAGTCCAAGTTCCTTAACCTGGGAATCCTTTTTAGGAGTAAGCCTATGTCCAAGTTCCTTAACCTGGGCCTCCTTTTCAGGAGTAAGCCCATGTCCAAATTCCTTAACATGGGCCTCCTTTTTCATGAGTAAGACCTAGTCCAAGTTCCTTAACATGGACCTCCTTTTTCAAGAGTAATCCCCAGTCCAAGTTCCTTAACCTGGGCCTCCTTTTCAAGAGTAACCCCAGTCCCTGTTCCTTAACCTGGGTCTCTTTTTCAGGAGTAAACCCCAGTCCAAGTTATCTTAACCTGGGCATCCTTCTCCGGAGTAAGCCCCAGTCACATGTCCCTTTAACCAGGGCTTCTTTATTAGGAGTAATCCCCAATCATAATTTACTTTTGATTTAGGATTCCTTCTCAGGAACAAAACCAAATCCTAAGTCCCCTCTAACTTGGGCATCCTTTTCAGGATTAATTCCTAAGTTAAGTATCCAAATTTCCATAAAGCACATATACCTTTATAGACCTTGTTCATGGGTTTATTCCCTGAAGTAAATACTAATCTTCATCTTTCTAGGCAGTCATACATACATAATCCCCACATCAATTATTATGATTACATCTTTCATGGCACAATTGTTAGGTTTTACCAATACCTCTTGTTTCTCACAACAAGAATGACTCACATGAGCTTATTGCATAATAGTAAATATGAAATAGATTTTTAAGTCATCATTCATAAATAGACTTCATAATTATTTAATTGAACTACATGGGTTCTTATTCCTTTTCTAAAAAAGGATACGTAGGTATCCCATCTGCGGGAACGATCCCAACTCTGAAATAATCCATGTCCTTATGAATGAAAATAAACTTCAAGTTCCACACTGAGTGTCTTTAAAACTATTATGGTTATCATAATGACCAAGAGATTTATATATAATGTGTTGAAGGATACCATTGACTAAAAATATCTAAAAAATAAATATGATTCTCAATAGATGAAGAAACTTGAATAAATATAAAAGATTCTATGAATCTCTTACATACTAATAATTGATTGTTAGATCTAAAGGAATGATCATTTTCATACTTGGTACTTTAATAAGGATTCACGAACATAACATAAATCTATAAAGAGAGTCCCGGAGTAGTCAATAATTCCCTTCAAAGAGGTGTGATGAGTCCGACCTCCCATCCTCTTGACCAATGCAAATTCTTAATCCCCATCGGTTCACAACTAATGAGCACCTACATTTGGAAAGTATGTCCAAATGGATATAGAATCATATGATGTTTCCGGTTCTATGAACAAACCCATTAGAAACCTATTGGAATGTTTGAACCATAAAACAATGAGGTCATCCCCATTTCTGGAGGAAACAAAAAATGGTGAACCCGACATGAATCCTTAACCAAGTTAAAATAATGTTTTACTTATTTTTTAGGCCCCTATTTCATCTCAATGAGAGGGACAACGAAACAATCAATAAAATATGTGCTCATCCAAAAGATGTAGTGGCTGAACTTATCTTGATTATGTTTGTTATATCTGACATGAACTCTTTTCCAATATCTTCTGTGTTACAGAAATGGCTTCCCTAAAGTTCACACCTGTGAATACCTCTATAGCTACTCCTACTGGATCTTAATCCGCTCGGAGGATGACATAACCTACTCAGCATCCTCAACGCTGGGTATCAATTGCACTGGTTAAGGAATATTGTCAACATGGTACCATTCCGACATTGGAGGCCGCTCGACAAGCCCTCCAAGTCAATAATTCACCCCGGTTTTCCGGACAGCGACGCCCAGCGATCAAGAAGCATTTGGTGCCAACCTACGTTTACAACTGTATCAGGTATTTATCCCTAGAATGCAATCACCAGTCCCTCCCATATTCAGGGGAGGTGAATTTGAAGTTCACTAAAGGCCTTAATTAAAGGAGACAGGAGTCCTTCCAGAGGGATCCCATCAACAATCGCCGCTAGACTCGTGCGGCAGTGCGCCCTCAACATGAAGATGGTATCACCTTCAGGGGTTCGGCTCAGGTTCCTCAGAACTGAGTCCACAAGACGAACTGCCAGAGGCAAAATCTGGTCAACAGTGAGTAGGTTCTTATCATTGCCATTTCCGGAGAATTCCACCATCCTAACTTGATGGAATGCAATGAGCGGGCACACACACACCGGTCCGTTTTAATTCTGCTGTCCAGCAGACTCGTCTGGCAGTAGAATACCATTCCCTCCAGGCAATTCTGGTGGAGTACTATAGACATGAATATACACCTATTTATAAATCATCGCATAGTCAGCATGCTTGTCTGACTACATACAATGAAGCCCGCCAACCCAATGTGTTGACAACTAGTAAACAGGCACATACACCTGCTTTCACTCATCAATCCTGCCAGCAGTCTCGTCTGCCAGTGTTGAAGGAAGTTCATCAACCACGTTTGGTGGAGTGCAATCAGCAGGCACATACACCTAATAGTATTGATCAAGTTTACCAATAGTCTCATTTGGTAACACCTGGAGAAGTCAATTGGAAAGCCCCAATGACAAACATAAGGCAGACTCAACTCTCTGCCCCCACAAATGAGTACTGTCAGAATTCACTTACAGGAAAAGGAGGACAGGATTAGGAACACAAACTTACTCCAAGCACAAAATGGACATATATCCCAGTTCTAGTAGCTGAAGTCACCAAGCACATTCTGAAAATGGTGAAAGAGCAGAAGAAAATCCCTTCTCATATTCTAGATGCCTGTTAGAATATTATAACAACTTCAGTATCATCACAGGGAAATAAATGCAAATCTATCCCTACTAGGGGAGTGACATAACAACAAATCACTCTGGAACAGACACACACCTATGTTCCAGTCCAAGATGGTTATGGGGCATACTCCCCCATGTCATACAGACAACCAACTCAGGCACATACAATTGATTTGATTGGAGATAATCATCCTAACCTGACTATTTCTCCTGATCAGGCACATACACCTGCCCATAATAACCACTTTTGTCAAAAATTGGTTCCCATAGTGAGTAAGAAGATGTCTAAGAAAAATACCCGTCCATCATAGTCATGAAATTAAGGGACAATCTATAATAAGTCCTTACTCGATGCTGGAGTTCTTGATGCACTCAGACAATTAACTGTTGCAACTCTAGATTCTACTCTCTCATTTCCCAATAGTGGGAACATTAATTCCAAAGGTCTTCATCAGACACTTCTTCATGAAGGATTTCTTCATGATAGTTGGGTCGATCTAAAAGTTTCATCATCAGATGAGAGCCACAAGAACCCTCTGTGTGTCTAGAAGACCAAGGAGAAAAATGTTTCAATTTTTGCTATAACCCACCATGGTGGTCCTCCCCATGACGATGAATTTAGCTTTGAAATTCATCTCTGCAGTAGTAATTAAAATATCCAGGAAAATGCCTTAATGGACAATGTAGTGACGATAAGTACCTCTTATCTTGAGGCACTTGCAAATGTAAATCCAGTCCTGTCTGATGCTTTACCGCTATCTCAGACATAAGATAACCCAGGGTGTAGGTCATTCTATGAACCACCCCTAAGTCATTAATCTTATAGTTTGATTAATGAATTCTCTATCTATCTTGTTGTATCTGGTGAAGCAACAAGGAAGCACCAGCTCTAGTCTAATCAGGTAGAAGAATCGACATCAAATGATAAAGAGGAAGTACTGAATATGAGAAAACAAATGGAGAAAGGTGAAGTACCAGTCATGTTTTGTCCTTTGGCTGACTCTCATTATGACATTCCAGTGCTTTTGATGGAATATTGTTTTCACTATATTCATCTCAACAAGTGAAAAACTCATTTTCAATTGAAAAAAACATAATCTTATTATGAATATGAAAATCATGTCAAGATAATAGAAGGGTTACAATGCCAAATTGATTTGGCCACTTTCTCAGTTTCTTGATATCCGAAGGCTGAAAACTAGTAGAGATCCCTTCAGTTTTCATGCCTTGGCGCACTAAGAAGATTGCACCAGTTAATTTCCAATGCACTATATGGTATTCATATCATAGGATGGGGTGTTCATAGAGCACTACATTTCACTGTACTCTCTAGCCAACAAAGCCCGCCAAAAATGGTCTCATGCAATGTTATTCCCCATGGCCTGCCACAGCCAATTGGCTTTGTTTATAACCAAGGGTCGCTCACGAAAAAGCCTCAACTAGTTCTTCTCAAAATCAGGAATAGAGATAACAATTTGTCGAATTACTCTTGAATTAGGCAAACGAGAATATCGAACAGGATTCCCATTTAGAGAGTGCACTTCATCAAGTGATAGAAGTGTCAGAAATCATCCAGCATTCATTTGAGCCAGGTGATGTGAGTGGATGCAGGTTAATGCATCCAGCCAATTTCCAGACTAAAGTATACAAGATCAGGAGATCTTTTAAGAAAGTCTCAGATATAGAGGCTCAAGAACCACCCCATCTCGCCAGACCATGGAATCTTTTAACCCAGCCCTCAGAATCAACAAATAGGATTCGAGGAGTTGAGCAGGAACAGTAGGAACAGCCCCAGTCCAACGGAATGGGGACTTTTTCAAATCCTCAAATATCTTTTTCAGATAAATTCAGTCTTCTCTCTATCAGGGATTAAGCCACAAAAGGAACATAGTGCCGAATTATCATGAGATTCCTTACAAATTACGGTTCTTCATGATGTTCCTGAGGTCTCAAATCAACAAAAGGCAGTGTCTCATCAAGGACATGGAAAAAGACATTATCGAAGAAATGTCGATAGAAGGGATGCAATGCGTTATGCCTCAATTAATGTCATCAATGTCGTTGTTGCTAATCCCCCCAGATGAGGCTCAGTCAGAAGGATCAGATGAAAAAAATTCCTTCTCAAGAAGTTGTACACACAGACACAAATGAAGATGGTGTGTGTACACGAAACCAAAGGCTTACTCAGAATCTAGGTATTCTTTCAAGTAACCAACTTCACCCTCTCCGAAAGGCATCCAACATGGGGAAAAGAAAGAATCAGGTTACATAACCTTCTTATAGAAAAGGCCAATCACTTTCACTAGAGAAAAGATTCACACAACAAGAGGAAGAGATGAAGGAATTAAGGAGGTTGAATGCAGAACTACTTCAAGGCAGTCTTCCTCCTAAGCATGCTGGAGCCAGTCAGCCAAGGGAATTTGTTGCAGCTACTAAGATGGATCAAGAGTATCCTCTTTTACCAGTACACCCTCATAGGTCTAATCCTATGGGTCATGCGCAACAACAATTTGTGGTGCTACCATCAGTTGCAGTACCAGCTTCCAAAATGTCCAAACTCTACTTTTTGCACCTGCTCATGTCCACGCTCAACAAGATGTTTCTTAAAAGTTAAAAACTACTATTGAGCCATTAACAGCTCGGTTGGAAGCTTTGGAGGGAAAATGTGCTCAAATTCAACCAGAAAAGAGAGCTTACGCTGAATGGGTTGATTCAATTCCTCCCCCATCAAATTTTTCAAGTACCACATTCCCAATCCTTAATGGTTCGGGAGACCCAGAGAAACACATAACACATTTTCATTTTCATTGTGATCCTATGATGAGAACCCCTCAGCAACAAGAAGCAGTTAAGATCAGGTGTTTTGTACAGCCATTACAAGGGCCTCCCTTTGTCAGGTATACAAGCTTGCAATCCCGGTCAATTACCAGATGGGATGATATTCGTCAACGATTTCTTCTTCAATTAAGCTCAATGTTGCCAAAGACAACAGTTTTTAATCATAAAAATTGTAAGAAAAGGGAGAATGAAAGAGTTTCGGATTTCATTGTTCCCTGGAAGGGATTAACATATTACCTAAGCTTAGCACTCCCTCAGGATGAATTGTTACCAATTTGTGCGGCCAATTTGCGTGAGGAGTTGCACACACCTTTGATCCATATGAAATACACAAGAGTGATTCGAGACCTTACTTCGATCGCTCAGCAGATTGATGACTCTTTTATGAAGACTAATGATAAAACTCGTGTAATCCCATCAGTTCCAGGAAGCAGAATGGGTAAATGAGAGACAGATAAATTTATGTTTAAACAAGTACATGTACATGTTTCTACTTCAAACCCTTCATCTTATCGAAGGGCTCTGCCTCATGATCATCAATAACAGAGGTCGTTTCGTCAAGACGATCAAAGAGATCAAATACGGAAGCAATTTGAGGATCTGAAGAGCAAAGTTTACTCTTTCTGAAATGAACAAGTTCTTGGTTACTTCATTTCGGCTCTTGAAAATAATTTGGTTCAATTGCCAAAGACCAAAAGGCCGAACAAGGAAGGAGATGAAGACCATCCCAACTATTACCCATTTCATCAGATGTTGGGGCATCCTATTCAAGAGGGTTTTTCCTTCAAAGACCTCCTGAAAAAATGGTGGACTTGAGACAAGTCAAATTTAAAGGTTCTTCAGCTCAGGCAGCATGTGTTACTGGTAAAAATCCAGAGGAAGAAGGAGAGTGGAAAAAAGTCAAAAACAAAAATGTGCAAAAATATGATGATTGGATGGTCAGGAAAACGATCAACTGAACTCATTCCATTTTGCGAATGCAATTGAAGAAACAAATTGTGTCTTCCACTATTAGTGCCACAACAAAACCCTCTTTATCGGAGGGAAAATTCTCGAAGAAATGGAATAATTCAAAGAAATATGAACAGTCAAAAGAGGATGAGATCGTGTCAAAGACCAAGCTTTCTTTGACTCTGGTAGATTTCATGCCATCTACTTCGAAGCCACGGGCATCGCCCCACCAAACGGTATAGCCTAAACTGGATAATCAAGAAGAGTCTTCCTCATAAGAAGAGTTTATCTTTGGTTCTGTTAACATGATTTATTTAACATATCCTTATTCCAGTTACAGTTTCGATCCTGATAAGCCTGAGTTCCCTGTATCAAACAGAGGAATTACATGGTGTTCCAGAGGTCTGGGATACAGAGGAAGATGTGGATATCCCAGAATCCACTATTCCAATTCTACTCCTTTTGGGACTGTATATGCAGCAGAAACTCATGGAAGATGCCTTCAGCGGGCTCAACATGAATAGGAAAATGCTTCCACCAATAGCAGATTCAGTCCTGGAACATTTATTCTGGAGGATCAATTTGAGGTTCCACCTTCTTCCTCTCAGTAAGTAAATAGAAATAATCAATCTAATCTTCCAAAACCAGGAGTAGTTCCAATCTTACCCCGATATAGGAAGCTTCTATATCCAATGAATCAACTTCTAAGGCACTTGTGAAACCACAGGTTCTTGTTGGAAAACGAAGACCTTTGGATCAATAATATGATGTCTTGAAATATTTGACCCAAGTACCGGACAATTTATCGATTATGGATTCCATGAATTTATCAAAAGATATTTTTGAGGAACTCCTTGAGTCTTTGTAAAGTCCTCGGGAATTTGAAACTGAAACTGCTATGGATTAAGTCTACCATTTTGTGAATGGTACTGCAGAATGCAATGAAGTGATATATTTTACAGATGAATATGAATATGATGTCGTTCATGGACATATTATAACTTTTTACTTATCTGGAAAGCACAACGGTGTAGACATGTGAAGAGATTTCATTGATAATGGTTTAGGAGTCAACCTCATCCCCATTTGTAGACTTCTGGGATAGGGCCTCACAAAATCTAATTTATCTCCTTCTACATTGATGTAACAAGGATACAATATAAATGATCAAGAACCACTAGCCAAGATTACTGTCATGACCCGTCCTCGGGACCTGTGTCGTGACTACCCCAAGCCCCCCTCCCATAGGCCAGGGGCTGGCAACTAGCACGTTGGCGAAAATCCCAATAAAAAAGGGGAAGGCATTGCCTTTATAAAGTATACAAACACCACAGAGTAAGAAAGCAGAAGTAAACACTAACTAAACCTGGGTACAATAGTACGTGTCGAATGTAAATGGGCCAGAATACAAACCCAAAGTGAAATTAAGGTACAAATGTAAGGAAGTACATCAACTGAAATTAAAGAAGCAACGTCGAGCCATCCACTGGAAGTCCCACCTGAAGGGTGGGTACAGATAGCCTCCTTAGTTTCTTGGGTCCAGCCGTCCGCTCCGGTTAAGTCCCGCCCAGTGGTCCACCTCTAGGTACCGACTTGCTCCACAATACTCAACCATGATCAGCGATGTCCGTCGTCTGTATCCAACACAACGTAGTGTGGGCATTACCCATGCAGGGGGTGAGTATACGGTACTCAGTAGGGACCCCGAGACCCCCGAAGTTCTCCTAGAATCCACAAAGGATAATCCACAAAGGAAAGATGAAATCACGAAGTAAAAACCAACACTACTTAGGAATATGCCCATACATATACCTAATCCATCAATTCCCATTCGGCTCCAACATCTGAGCCCATGTTCAATCACGTCCACATAGGATAGTACAACCCAATCCACACAGGATAACACAACCCAATCCACATAAGAATGCAAATCAATAATATCGAATATATTGACTGAATGTCAAGACTCATCTCACATAGGTATACTTATTCGTAAGGTGATAGAGATAATCAGATGTAGCCATTGATTCATCTAAGCTGGGACCCACATAGGATACTAAACCAGCTAAGCTTTCGGACCCACATAGGATACAGACCAGCTACTCTACCAGACCCACATAGGATAGCAAGAACAGAGTCAAACACTGCCAGACCCACGTAGGATACAAGAACAGTAGTCATCACCATCGAACCCACGGAGGATTTCAGTACGGTCTTCATCACTGCCGAACCCACGGAGGATTTCAGTGCAGTCTTCATCACCGTCGAACCGACGGAGGATTTCAGTACGGTCTTCATCGCTGTCGAACCCCTGGAGGATATCAGTGCAGTATTCATCACTCCCAAACCCACGGAGTATTTTTGTGCATTCTTCATCACTGCCAAACCCACTGAGGATTTTAGTGCAGTCATCATCGTCGTCGCAGTCGCAGCCAGCTCTAGGGTTCCCGCATAGAGCATGCTCAATTCCGGGAGGGTCTGCTCCACGAGCCAAGGGCTCGATACATAAAATGACACATAGTCTAAATTTGATGTATCTCAGTGTTCCATCTCAACAAGAGGAACTGAACGTGACAGACGACGCGTCAATCAGATGCACGGTCTAAGAGTTATTGGCCTTTTCGGTCAAGGGTCCCTGTTGGTTTTTTAAGTCAAAACCAACCCGACCGCACTCCAACTATGTCCAAAACTCGATTGGATTAACCCAAAAGATCTGTCTCACTAAGAGGAATCCAACAAAGTCAACCTCATGTCAATTGGACGTCCAGAGCTCATGTTATAAGTGTTTCCGCTCCGACGGTCTGGTTGGTTTCGTGTTTGAACCAACCCGGCCGTACCCACAGTTCCTCGAAAACTTGAGTGTCATATACAAAAACGACCATCGCGATCCAAGGATCGCATCGCAGCTGATAGTGCATCGATCCAAGATCTCTTGCCCAAGATACGGGCGTTTGAACGGAACTGTCCGAAAATAGGGCATTTTGAGCCCGGACCGACCCGGCCCAAGACCCCCTCGGTCGGCCCAAACCGGGTCGACCAGCCTTGGTCCGGGTCCGGCTCCTTAGGGCGCAGCCCAGCTTGGTGGGCGCAGCCCGTCCCCACTGGCACGGCTCGGCCCGGCCGGTGCGGCTCGGACCGTTTCGGCCGGTCCGGCCTGGGCGGCCGGTTGGCCTAGTGCGGACGCGGCCGCATGGACAGACAGCTCAACTCGGCTGAGCTGTCGTAGAAAGGGGGGGGGGGGGGTGTCCGCTGCCCCCAGATTGAAATTGCGGCCCCCACATGGGGGTCGCTCCTTTTCCAGCCGGGTATTACGACCCCTGGTCTCCCTTCCGAAACGGCTGGCCCGGTCCGGCCGCCGCGGGACTCCATGGTCCCGCCCCTCCGAGGTGCCGGTGGCCGTCGGTTCCAGCCACCCCACCTTGCACTGCCCTGGCTTTGAGCCGCGACCTTGTCCGACCGGTGTGGCATGACGGCACTGCACCCCTCCGCCGTGGCCCCGCTCCGGCTGCGACATCTTTGTGGTTCTCCGACGCGGCGCGACGACACTGTGGCTTTGTTTGGCCTCAACGGCGCGGCACGACGGCGCCACGCTTCTTCTTTGTTTCTGTGTGGTGCCATTGCACCGCGCTACCTTTTTCGTGCCGCGACAAACAAATCAACAAATATGGAGGAGGGTCACCCATGTTCATGCAGTCCGGACACCTCCCGTTAATCTGATATCAAGCGGCTAGGAAAATTGATGTTTGGACGGTCAATAATATTCATGAACCAAAATCAAACGACTACCTCGATGAAGTCGTCGAACGTGGTTTGTCGCGGGAGAGGGACGTCGCGAAAGACGGCGTCGCGGAGGGAGGATCATTGGTGTCGCGGTACACGGCGTCACAGAGAGGAGGACTGTCGGCATCGCGGTACACGACGTCGCGTCGTCGATCTCCGAGGAATCAGTGTTATTCATCATCCTTCATCGGAGACCGGCGTTCTCCATCGGTCACGGTGCATTCTTCGCGTTCTTCAAGGAGGAAGATGAAGATTCCAAGGCTTGAGCAATTCATCTCCAACCTTCTCGCACAACGAAATCCCCCTTAAAGAAATAAGACATTGTCTTATTTAATTAACACACACAAGCCAACATTGAATTCAAAATTCAAAATGAATTCATGAATTGATTACATTGAATAACTTAATTCAATTCATTAATTAAGAGAGTTGACTTGGTATTTAAAAGGGGTGCGGGTGAGTTACATATTAATGCACGAGAGGGAGGATAAGAAGGGATTTGAAGGGGTTGGGCTCATGTGGGACCCACTTCACTAATATCCGACCTAGTGGAGTTAGGATATTAGTGGGTTCCACTCCAACCACCAAGCATAGGTTTAAACTACCTAGAATAGAAATAAAAAATTGTAGCACAATATTTTATTTTATTCTTTAGTTAACCCATTTATTTGAAAACCTCACCCGAGTAAACGCAACTCCAGAAAAGGTGTTCCTAAGCAATTACCAGCACTGTGATTCCATTGGTTCCCTCGGATTTCGATCCCGAGCACCGGTTCAAAAGTTAGGAAAACTCGCTCATTCGTTCACTAAACATACCCGAGCTAAACTTCAGAAATTGATTCCGGGCACACCGGGCCTCGGAATCAGGTTCTGTCAGAAACTGTGTTCTTGTAAAATCTCAAAGAAAATTAAGAAAAAAAATCCCTTGAATTTTACAGGTCATTAAATTACTCCCACCTCACTTCTTTACATCCCCGTAAATATACATCATAAACTAGGGAAACAAATGTGGGTACTGAGCACGTATCTGACCCTCCCTCTCCCAAGTGCTCTCTTGGGGGTTCTCGTGTTGCCGTCTGATGCACACTAGAGGTATCGACCTTCCACTTAGGACCCGATCCTGTCGATCGTCGATCTCTACGAGGAACTCCGCAAAATTCACCCCATCGTCAATGTTTAACTCCCCATGGTCGATGATATGCGTCGGGTCATGCACTTATCTCCTCAGCTGAGATACGTGGAAGATGTCATGCACTCGGTGCAACTAAGGTAGTAGAGCCAAGTAATAAGCCACCTCACCTATCCTGCTGAGGACCTGGAATGATCCAATGAAGTGCGGAGATAACTTGCCACCCTGGCCAAATCTCTGTAATCCACGTCGAGGTGAGACCCGCAAGAAGATGTAGTCGCTATCCTCGAACTCCAGTGGCCTCCGCCTCCTGTCAGCATAAGGCTTCTACCAGCTCTGAGCTATCCTCATCCACTCCTAGATGACCTGGACCTTCTCTGTTGTGGCTTGGTCCATCTTCGGTCCCACAAGTGCTGACTCCCCAGGGTTTGTCCAGCACAGAGGTGATCTGCAAGGCCGTCCGTACAATGCCTCGTATGGCGCCATCCCGATGGTGGAGTGGTAGCTGTTGTTGTACGCGAACTCCACCTAGGGTAGGTGGTCCTCCCCAATATGACCAAAGTCGAGGACACCTGCATGGAGCATATCCTAGAAGGTTTGAATGGTCCTCTCCGTCTAACCATCCATCTGAGGGTGAAAGGCGGTGCTCAAACGTAGCTGCGTTTTGAATGCCTCCTCCAACCCCTTCCAAAGCCGGGATATAAAGCAAGCATCTCGATCAGAGATGATAGATGATGGCTCACTATGAATCCATACAATATCTTAAACTTAGAGGTGACCCAAGCTCTCCACTGAGCCCTGCTCTCTGATGGGTATGAATTGAGCCGACTTGGTGAGTCGGTCGACAATCACCCAAATGGAGTCGTGACCTCTGGAAGTACGTTGATGTCTAGTCACGAAATCCATAGATATCCTGTCCCACTTCCACTCCGGGACCTCCAAGGGTTGTACCAAGCCTTCTGGTACCTGGTGAGGCCTTCACCTGCTGGCAGGTGAGGCATCGAGAAACGAACTCTGCCACAGCCTTCTTCATAACCGGCCACAAGTGCTATCGTCTGAGATCCTAGTACATCTTCGCCAATCCTGGATGTCCTGCTAAAGGGGAATTGTGAAACTCCCTCACCACCTCCTCCTGTAAAGCAGCTGGTACCATGGTACGTCCTCTGAAAAGGAAGACGTGCTCTCCTCCTATAGAGAATCCATCAGGTGCCTGTCCTGAGGATATCTGTGCACGCCGCGTCTCACAGTCAGCGTCCCCACGCTGTGCCTCTCTGACCCGCTGTAGAAGTGGAGGAGTAACTATGAGTGACTGATGAAAGGCTGCTCCATCTTCATCCACGAAGGATATCTGCAAAGTGGTTAGCTGCTCCATCGCCTCCCCGAGTAGCTGAATGCCCGTCAACCTATTGAGGGCATCAGATACTACGTTCCCCTTTCGAGGAGTATAGACTATCTAAAAGTCATAGTACTGGAGGAACTCAAGCCATCGCCGCTGTCTCAGATTCAGGTCTTTATGCGAGAAGATGTACCTGAGACTCTGGTGGTCAGAGTAGACTGTAAAGTGCTCTCCCATCAGGTAGTTTCTCCACATCTTCAAAGCGAAGACCACTTCTACTAACTCCGGGTCATGGGTAGCGTAGTTCTGCTCATGCTGCCTCAACTAACGTGATCCATAGGTGATCACTGCCTGCTCCTACATCAGTACACATCCTAGTCTGGTCCCTGATGCATCACAGTAGACTACATACCACACTCCCTCCTCTTGTAGCCGCAAGATAGGTACGCTGGTCAATCTCTATCTCAGCTCTTGGAAGCTCTGCTGACATCTGTCTGAAAACACCAAGGGTTTGCCCTTCTTCATAAAAGATGAGAGTGGTGCCACAACTCTGGAAAAGTCTGGAAAAAATCTCCAGTAATACCCAGCTAAACCCAAGAAATTTAGCACCTCCATCACGTTCCTGGGTGGCTCCCAAGATAGCACTGCCTCGATCTTCATAGGATCCACTGCAACTCCCATCTCAGAGATGACGTGTCCTAAGAAGTGGACCTCACGTAACCAAAACTGACGCTTTGAGATCTTACCATAAATCTGGTGCTCTCGGAGTGTGTCTAGTACAACCCGCAAGTGGTAGGCATGCTCCTCCTCAGTGGTCGAGTATATCAAAATTTCATCGATGAAGACCACAACAAATCGACTGAGGTATGGCTGAAAGATCCTATTCATGAGACCCATTAACATTGCTGGAGTGTTGGTTACACCGAAAGGCATAACCACGAACTCATTGTGGTCATACCGACATATGAAGGCTATCTTTTGCACGTCCTCATCTCGAACTCTGAGCTGATGATAGCCTGACCTGAGGTCTATCTTTGAGAACCACCGTGCCCCCTTGAGCTGATCGAAGAGGTCGTCAATCCTTGGTAGCAGATACTTGTTCCTCATGGTCACCTGGTTCAGGAGAAGATATTTGACACACAGTCGCAAGCTCCCATCCACCATCTTGGCGAACAATATCGGGGAAGCCCTGGGTTAAACACTGGGTCGGATGAATCCCTTGCCCTGTAAGTCTGCCAAATGTACCCATAGCTCTCGAAGATCAGCAGGGGCCATACGATATTCTGGAGTGGATATCGGGGATGTCCTCGGGTACATGTCAATATAAAAGACTACCACTCTGAGAGGAGGTAGTCCTGGAATGTCGTTAGGGAAAAAGTCCGCATATTGATCCACCACTACAGGAAAACTAGGACTCCACACATCAACTTCTCCTAGGATGAGGCTAGCCAACGGATGAGTGATGGGCTATCCTCTCCTCTGTGTGGCGGGTCGAGCAGTCACAAGCCATGTGGCCCTGCCCTCCACATGCATAGCTCTGTTTTCTCCTCGGAAGGCTGGCTCTGCGTCGTGTGCCCCACACCTCTAAGATAGTGTCCTGAGGTCATCTGCCTGATGGTTCGGTCCGCTTGGACCCCCGTGACATCCGTCGACTGCCAGCTGCAGAAGACTCTACTACATGCCACCCTGCGGTTGGTCTCGCTGCTGGCGTAGACTCAGCAAGAAAGCTCTCTAGGAGAAGGGCTCGCTCCAGTACTCCTTCCTGTGTCGGAATCCTAAGGGAGATCATCGATGCCTTGATCTCATGCCTAAATCCCTTCTTGAAGTTTCAGGCCCAGAAGAATGGTTCATGTACCATGTCCGTCGAATAGAGTGAGAGATCGGTAAATCTCACCAAGTACTGAGCGACCGTCATGCTACCTTGCCACAGCTGTAAAAGCTCCTGGATGTGCACTGCACGGAGGGTGGTTGGGATGAAATCCCAGTGAAAGAGGCTCTCAAATTCCATCTAGAGGAGAGATGCCTCTCCATTCACCTGGAGCATCAAGCTCCACCATCTTCTAGATGCTGCATGCAGGAGGCTCGCTGCGAGGATCACCATGAGGTCAGCTGGTGTCCCCACTAACCTGAAAACTCGCACAACCACCTCCAGCCAATCCTTGGCTGCCTGAGGGTCCATCTCCCAGCGGAACCTGGGCAGTCTCTAATGATGAAACTCATGCATTGCACTAAGGCGACATGCACTATCCTCGAATGGGGTTGGTGTCATCGGTGGCTCGGCGGGTAGAGGTACCGCTGGTGCCCCCGCTGAAAATGGGCCCTGAACCGAGGCCTCGTCGCTCGGTGGGCTGTCGTCTCACACAAAACAGAGAACCCCAGCTGGCTGCCATCGTGGGGCCATCCTAAAAAAGAAATAGGTGATCCACGATCAAAACAGTATATCTGGTGAGCTGACACAAATTAATCACAAAGAAAACTTTTGATACACACATGCAATCAATGTTTTTGTGCATTGAGTCGGAAATCAGAAGTCAGGGTCCTGGTGTAAGGATAAGTCGGCCTCATCACCAACACTTGACTCCCTGGACTGATAACCACACTCAATACCCTTAACACTATTGCTTCACATAGAATAAAGATCAGAGTCCTGAGTTTTGCGGTAGAACCGAACTCCTCTAATACCAATTTGTCACGACCCGTCCTCGGGACCCGTGCCGTGACTACCCCAAGCCTGCCTCCCATAGGCCAGGGGCTGGCGACTAACCCCAAGGAAAAAATATTGACAAAAAAGGGGAAGGCATTGCCTTTATAAAGTATACAAACACCACAGAGTAAGAAAGAAGAAGTAAACACTAAGTGAAACCGGGTACAATAGTAAGTGAGAAAAGTAAATGGGCCAGAATACAAACCCAAATTGAAAGTAAGGTACAACTGGAAAGAAGTACAATAACTAAAAGTAAAGCAGTAATTTTGAGCAGTCCACTAGATGTACCACCAGAAGGGTGGGTAAAGATAGACTCCTCAGCTCCTCGGTTCCAGCCGTCCGCTCCGGGTACATCCCGCCCAGTGGTCCACCTCCAGGTACCGACTTGCTCCACAAGCCTCGACCACGATCAGTGTTGTCCATCATTTGCATCCAACACAATGTAGTGCGGGCATAGCCCTTTCATGGGTAAGTATACACTACTCAGTTAGGACCCCGAGACCCCCGAAGGTCTCTCAGAATCCACAAAGGATAATCCACAAAGGAAAGATAAAATCACGAAGTAACAACCAACACTACTTAGGTATATTCCCATACATATACATAAGTCATCAATTCCTATTCATATCCAACAACAGAGCCCATGTTCGATCACATCCACATAGGATAGTACAACCCAATCCACACAGGATAACATAACCCAATCCACATAGGAAAGCAATTCAATCTTATTAGAAATATTGATTGAAAGTGAAGACTCAACTCACACAGGTATACTTCTTCGTAAGGTGATAGAGATGATCAGATGTAGCCACTGATTCATCTAAGCTCGGACCCACGTATGATACTAAACAAGCTAAGCTGTCGGACCCACATAGGATACAGACTAGCTACTCTTCCAAACCCATGTAGGATAGCAAGAACAGAGTCAAACACTGCCAGACCCACGTTGGATACAAGAACAGTAGTCATCACCATCTAACCCACGGAGGATTTCAGTACGGTCTTCATTGCTGCTGAACCCACAGAGGATTTCAGTGCAGTCTTCATCGCCATCGAACCCACGAAGGATTTCAGTATGGTCTTCATCGCTGTGGAACCCACAGAGGATTTCAGTGAAGTCTTCATCGTTGCCGAACCCATGGTGGATTTTAGTGCAGTCGTCGTCACTGCCGAACCCACGGAGGATTTCAGTGCAGTTATCATCGTCGTCATAGTCGCAGCCAGCTCTAGGGTTCCCGCACACAGCATGCTCAATTCTGGGAGGGTCTGCTCCACGAGCCAAGGGGATGATACATCAACCGACATGTAGTCCGGAGTTTATGTATCTCAACATTCCGTCTCGACAAGAGGAACTCAACGTGATAGACAGCGCGTCAAACGGACGCCCGATCTGAGAGTTATCAGCCTTTTCGTTCCAGGGTCTCAGTTGGGTTTTTAAGTCAAAACCAACCCGAACACACTCCAACTATGTCCAAACCTCGATCGGAGTAAGACAAAAGGTCTGTCTCACTAAGATGAATCTAATGAAGTCGACGTCACGTCAATAGGACGTCCAGAGCTCATGTTATAAGCGTTTCTGCTCCAAAGGCCCAGTTGGTTTCGTGTTTGAACCAACCCGGCCGTACACAAAGTTCTCCAAAACATTGAGTGTAATATACCGAAACGACCAAATCGATCCAAGGATCGCATCGCAGATGACGGTGCGTCGATGGGAGGTCTGAAGCCCAAGATACGGGCATTTGAATGGAACTATATGAAAATAGGGGGTTTTGGGCCCGGACCGACCCGGCCCAAGACCCCCTGGGTCGGCCCGAATCGGCTCAACCCGAATCGGGTCCGGGTCCGGCACCTTAGGCCACGGCCTCACCCGGTGGGTGCGGCCTAGCCCAACCGGTGCGGCCCGGCCCCGCCGGTGCGGCCCGACCTGGCCTGGGCGACCCAGCCCGGTTCAGCCGGTTGGCTTGGCGCGGGCGCCACCGCATGGCCAGGCAGCTCGGCTCGGCCGAGCTGTCGTGGAAGGGGGGGGGGGGTGCCCCCTGATTTAAGCCACAACCCCCACATGGGGGCCGCTCCTTTGCCAGCCGGGGGTTACGACCACCAGTCTCCCTTCCGAAATAGCCACCCCAATCGGGCCGGCCGGTGCTGCTGCTGCGGGACCTCGTGGTCCCACCCATCTGAAGTGCCGGCGGTCGGCGGTTCTGGCTGCCCCGCCCTACACCACCGCGACATTTTCTGACCAGCGCGGTGTGACGGCGCAGCGACCCTCCGCCGCGGCCCCGCTCCGGCAACAACATCTTTGTGGTTCTCTAGGGCGGCGCGACGGTGTCGCGGCTTTGTTCGGCCTCAACTGCGCGGCACGACGACACCACGCATCTTCTTTGTTTTCGCGCGGTGCCGTTGGACCGCACTACCTTTGTTCGTGCCGCGACAAACACATCATCAAAGAGGGAGGAGGGACGGTTGTGTTCGTGTGGTCTGGCCCCCTCCCGTTAATTCGATATCAAGTGGCTAAGAAAATTGACGTTTGGAAGGTCAAGAATATTCATGAACCAAAATCAAACCCCTACCTCGATGAAGTCGTCGAACGACGTTTGTCGAGGGAAAGGGACGTCGCGGAAGACGACATCACGGAGGGAGGATCATTGGCATCGCAGTACACGGCGTCGCAGAGAAGAGGACCATCAGCATCGTAGTACATGACGTCGCATTGTCAATCTCCGAGGAATCAGCGTTATTCGTCATCATTCATTGGAGGCCGGCGTTCTTCGTCGGTGACGGTGCGTTCTTCGCATTCTTCAAGGAGGAAGATGAATATTCTAAGGCATGGGCAATTCCTCTCCAACCTTATCTCACAACGAAATCCCCCTTAAAGAAATAAGACATTGTATTATTTAATTAAAACACACAAGCCAACATTCAATTCGAAATTCAAAATGAATTCAAGAATTGATTATATTGAAGAACATAATTCAATTCATTAATTAAGAGAGTTGACTTGGTATTTAAAAGGGGTGCGGGTGAGTTACATGTTAAATGCACGAGAGGGAGGTTAAGAAGGGATTTGATGGGGTGGGGCTTGTGTGGGCCCCACTTCACTAATATCCTACCTAGCAGAGTTAGGATATTAGTGGGTCACACTCCAACCACCAAGCATATTTTTAAACTACCTAGAATAGAAATAAAAAATTATAGCACAATATTTTATTTTATTCATTAGTTAACCCATTTATTTAAAAACCTCACCCAAGCAAACAAAACTCCGGAAAAGGTGTTCCTAAGCAATTACTAGCGCTGAAAATCCATCGGTGCCCTCAGATTTTGATTATGATCACCGGTTCAAAAGTTAGGAAAACATGCTCCTTCTTTCACTAAACCTTCCCGAGCTAATCTTCGAAAATTGATTCCGGGCACACCGGGCCCTGAAATCAGGTACCATCAGAAACTACATTCTTGTAAAATCCCAATGAAAATTGATAAAAATATTTCCCTTGAATTTTACAGGTATTTACAATTACACTCAGAACTCAGTTTGGAGACCTTGCATCTAATTCATATTTCCTGGTTGTTGATCACGATACAGCCTTCAACATTTTTCTTGGAAGACCTTGGCTACATCAACATGCGGAAATCCCTCCATCATACCATTAATGTCTCAAGTATTATTTCATTGGTCAAATTGTGACATTTTATGGTGATAAATCCCCCTTCAAAACATGTGAATATCAATACATTGAGGTGGAATTCTATCACATGAAGGGTAAGGAAAAATCCACAAAAAAGGAGGTTACCAAGGTTAATGCTCCATATAGTTTGAAAAAGATTCCATTAAACCCATTCATACATGTGAGTATAGCTTATGTGTTACCTATCAGTCAAATTGGAAGGATAGACCCAAATCCAAATACTATTATGGAAACATCCATAATGTCAATTAAGAAAATCAATCCAGACAGTATCGGAGAATGTGGTGATTCACCAAGCAATGATGAAAGCTCAAATGGATATGTCTTCATTTCATCTGCTGAAATCCATCAAGTCTATACTTCGCCAACCAGGCCAGAAGATGTTATAGCAATGTCAGAGGTGAAAGATGATGTAGATTCTCAATCCATCATCTCCTCTTTATTAACCAAGAAAGACCCTTCATCATCCATAGGGTTAGAAATGGAACCTTCTTCTTCAAGATGTTCAAATTTTAACAACTCTTCTGATCATGGAAATTATACTTCTTCATCTACTATGCAAGTAGAAACCGATGAACTAACACATGTTGATGAATAAGAGGAAGATCTCAGAGACGCTCCTCTAGAATTTGAGGAGGGTATCTCTACCACAATGGATGAACTCAGAGAAATAAATCTGGGTACAAACGAAGATCCACGTCCCACATTTATTAGTGTGGCAATGACTCTTGAAGAGCAAGAAATTTATATTTCATTTTTGAAGAAAAATTGAGATATATATTTTTAAAACTATAAAAAATTTCTATTACTTAATCCGGATGTTTCTACTCATTATTTGAGTTTTCCACAAGAACATTGAGGATTTATGCAAGCAGCAAGAAGAACACACCCAACTTATGCTTACAAAATTGAAGTTGAAGTGGATAATATTATCAAAGCTAACTTCATTAGGGAAGTTCAATATAACGACCCATACTTTACATACATTGTTAATACTTCAAAATTGAAGCACACTTATTACAACATATGACAAAACCACAAAGGACCGTATAGGTATAGTGTCTTTAGAAACTGGGAAACATAAACAACTGGTTCATAAATCTTCTACAGTGTCTCCCATTTATTTCATCATATCTAGGGTCCCTTTTAGCATATTCTACTTAATATCCATCTTCCTGACATGGGGAAAAGAAAACATAAAAGGGTGAGCTCAATTGCTCAGCAAGGGAACATAAAGGAAATAAAATTCATATCATATCTTTTTGAAAATCATAACCTGAAAAAGAGATCATAATATCTTAACATGGAAAAAATCATCGAAGTGAAAATGAGATCCCCATAATCATAACATGAAACTTGAAACTTTGTGTCATGCACACATAATCATGAAAAATCATTTCTTGTTAGTCATGACTCATTGCCAAGACTATCTTAGTGGACAAAGTCCATTTCTGAACCGAGTCACCCTCGTTACAGTCTTGTTTCACTGAACCGGTATAACCTACCGTTCCAGCCATGTCTATCTCATGAGATATAAAATCTTTACCCAATGCATTGGAGGGAGATATAGGTCCCACCCATCTTATAATGAATCCTTTCTTATGTGTGCCACATAATCATAAACCATACATCATAGCGTAACCCATGTAATAAAAATGGAATTCTTAAACAACATGACATCATAAAACAATTCATATAAGATAAAGGGATTCATAAAAATAATTCCATCACAACATAATCAAATAAATGTAATAATAGGGATAAAAACAGAACCCTTTATTATCTTAGATGGAAAATAATTTTGATAAGACACTTGAACTCCATTCTTGAGGAAAATATCCTTTCTTCTTAAAAAACATGTTTCCTTTCTTAACATGTCATACAAATTTAAACTATAAGAAGTTGATTAAAAATAAACTTAAAAACATGTAAAGGAAACTTCTTGGAAATAATGTTTTAAAAATCCATTCATGCCGTATAAGTTAAAAAAACATTCTTCGTACTTTTGTCGGAAAAGTCAAAAAGTACCTCGTACGAAAAAAACGACAAAAGATTCCTTTCATATTCTTTAATAAAAACTCACCGAAGGGTAAAATTGGATTTAAGCTATTGTAAGTGGATGGAAACAATATTACATATTTAGGGAACATGGATGTGGATGATAAAATACACCCCAGTAAATACCAAAGTATAAACAATCTCGGATAAAAATGAGATTGTGATATTTCCCCTTACCTTAGGTCCGATTTGCTTTGTACGTGTCCGAAGCTCCTGTATAATGGTTTAAATAATGTTATTGACTTATTCCAGAATCATACATATTTATATGATATCATATATGGTCATATTCTTAGCTTCTTGTTAGTAATATTTCATTGTAACTTGTTACTCGGGTCTTTATTGCCTTTTGTTCTTATGCGTGTTTTGCCGAATAAATTCTTATTCTTCTTTTAAGGTTATTGATACCTTATATCCAGAATGGTATTAGTGTAACATATATCATATTTATTCATTCAATTCATTTATATAATTACTATGTAATTATGATCATGTAGAACGAGTCGCATCACATCGTGGAGACGGTATTCCGTACGTACGCACGAGTGATGATATCGTTCCTATGATCGTGGAATTGTATTGGAGTATATATATATTATTTCAGTATCAATATTACTTTATAATAATCATAAATAGTTACTCATTACACCATTATACCCATCCTTGTAAGGTGGTGGTGGAAAATAGATTACACCACGGCGTGGAGACGGTATTCCGTACGTACGTACGCGCGGTGATTTCATTTTCCCGTAGGATGGATAGAAGGTTAATTAGGTTTGTTTCATATTCATAATAACATATCAGTATGTAAGTAATACTTATGTTATTACTTTATCATGAAACAACTAAAGAAGAAGAAGTTGAAGAAGAAAGAAATTGAAAAGATGGGTAATTGGATATTACCTCTTCTTTGGAACGCCTCTTTGAATCCTCCACTAAGGGAACTAAGATTGGTCTTTGAAGAAGACCAGGACCTCTAGGATTATTCTAGGGAAGTGTAGAGGAGAAAATGGCAGGGGTTGGCCGAGCTTGAGTGCTCAAATTGGTGTGAGGAAGAGGGGGAGGAGGTGCCCTTTTATAAGGGAGGAGAGGGGCACCTTAGGAATATCTCAAAATATTATTTTATATTAAAGTCAAAATCAGTTTATAATGGTTCCAAAGGGTCTTATTTAGAAGCTAAAGTGGGGATGGGTCGAAATCCTATCAAACAATAGGATTTATACAAGTATAGGGTATTATTTTAACCTTATAAATTAGATTTAACTCTAAGTTAAATAATTTAACTTTTACCATGTCTTTTTGTTTTCTTTCACTATATGGTTAATACACATACTATAACATGCCAAACGAACCCCAAATTGTTTATTATTAATATATATATCCTTATCTATGTCATTTGGCCGAACCTTAGATTTTTAGGAATAAAATATCAATTAATAATATAATATTTGATTTTAAAACTATTTTGTGTCAATTTTGACACTATTTGATATATGATTTTTGTGAAAGTCATAACAGAATTATATGTTCAAAACAAGTTGATTAAATCAACACTAATATATCATAGTAACCTAGAAAATTAGTGTAATTCATAAAAAGTCTCAAATTACATTTATTTTGGTGTTTATAACATCAATTATGTCAATATTTCATAAATAAGATAATTACTGCATCATCGTTGTGTCATAATTAAATTAAATTATTTTTGTCTAAAAATTATAAATAAAATACCATTATGTAGGAAATTGTTTTAGATTTCTAATGAATATTTATTGTCGAATTTATCTTATGTATAACCCCATATTAAAAATGATTTACTTATTAATATTTGATTTTAACTATTTTAACCCTTCTTTAAATAAATTAATAATAAATGTCCTAATCTAACTCAAGTGGGCCTAAATGGTCATATATTATTCATAAGGTTGTTTTTGGTCGAATTACACTTATCCAATAGAATTAGGAAATGTGTTAGGGTAATAGTAATATCATATTTACCCTTAGTTACCCTATTTACTATTAACCGCGGTAAAAAAAAAGTAAAGAGTTACTATTCACCAATAAATTATTTTTATCTCATTGAACCACATTTTACTTACTGATATCAACCGTGTCTGTCAGATTTTTGAAATTCCATTCACAGAAGCGGTAAAATTATGTTTTATGCAAAAATTTAGTTTTTAACCTACCACTTAGTGGTTTCACTATTCATCAAAAATTGAATGTTTTTAGAAAAATACCAAAATATCACCCTAGGCTAATTTCGGTATTCCGAATCCAAAAATGAAGTCCATTTTGAAAAATAAAATTTATAAAAATTCAAAAAGTGGTTATTACTATTCATAACTGCTAGTTTTAATAATATTTTAATAGCATATCGTTGTTTAGTGAAACTCGGTATTGTGTACGATGCAAGCTATCGAGGAAGGTCGCGATTGCATGTAAAGTAAGCCAAGCAAGTGTGTAGTGAAAGATTCCTTTGAACAAAAAAAATTACTCATAAAAATCTCGGGTGTTACATTCTACCCCCCTTAAAAAGAATTTTCCCTCGAAATTCGTCACTTTGTAACAAACAGATGAGGATACTTCTCCCTCATCATATCCTCAAGATCCCATGTAGCTTCTTCTAATTGGTGGTTCCTCCATAAAACATTCACCAATCGAGTGGTCTTGTTTCGTAGGACTTTTTCGCTACGATCCAGAATCTCTATCGGCTGTTCTTCATAAGAAATATCTTGCTCCAACGGTACAACTTCTGAGCTAAGTACATGTGAAGGATCAGGTATGTACTTTCTTATGAGAGATACATGGAAGACATCGTGAACTTGAGAGAGATTCGGTGGAAGTGCCAATCGGTAAGCTACCTTTCCAACACGATCCAGTATTTCGAAAGGACCGATATATCTAGGGCTCAACTTCCCCTTCTTTCCAAATCTCATAACCCTCTTCCAGGGAGATATTCATAAGAACACTTTATCACCCACTTCAAACTCTAGGTATTTTCTTCGATTGTCGGCATAACTTTTCTGTCGACTCTGAGCTGCTCTTATGTGTTGTTGAATAGATCTGACCTTTTCTGCCATTTCATAAACGAGATCAGGTCGTAATAGCTTTCTTTCCCCAACTTCATCCCAGCAAGTTGGAGTCCTGCATTTCTTTCCATAGAGAGCTTCATAAGGAGCCATCTTAATACTGGAGTTAAAACTATTATTATAAGAAAATTCCACCAAAGGTAGGTGTTGATCCCAACCTCCTTTTAAATCCATAGAGCAAGTTCTCAACATATCTTGTAGGGTTTGAATTGTGCTCTCAGACTGACCGTCTGTCTGGGGATGATAAGCAGTGCTGAAACTCAACTCTGTATCGAGAGTATGCTGAAGACTTCGCCAGAACTTCGAGGTAAATCTCGGATCCCGATCAGATATAATAGAAAGTGGTACTCCATGCAATCTTACCACTTCCTTTACATATATCCTGGCAAGCTGATCTAGAGAGAAATCCTCTCTAATAGCAATGAAGTGTGTAGACTTTGTAAGACGATCAACTATGACCCAAATAGCATTATTGCCTTTGGATGTTTTAGGAAGTCCTGTGAAAAGTCCATAGTGATGTTTTCTCATTTCCATTCGGGTATGGGTAATGGTTGTAACATCCCCTTAGACTTCTGTCTCTCAGCTTTAACTTGTTGACAAACCAAGCATCGAGATACATATTAAGCAACATCTCTTTTCATGCCATCCCACCAGAAGTACTCTTTCAGGTCCCTATACATCTTCGTGCTTCCAGGATGAATAGAGAATGATGAACTATGAGCCTCATCCAGCAGCTCCTTCTTTAATTCGAGGATGGGAGGAACACAAACCCGATTCCTGAACTTTATTATCCCATCACAATCAAGGTTGAATTCAGGAACATTTCTCACCTTCTTTTGTAACTCGACATCTTCTTTCTGTGCTTCTTTAATCTTCACATGTATAGATGGTTGAACATTCATTTGAGAAAGATAAGATTTTTCCCCTTCCATTATAATTCCAAGATCCATCCTTTGTAAATCCATAAATATTGGATCTTTTGTGATCCTCATTATGGATAAACTAGCATGGTCTTGTCAACTTAATGCATCTGCCACCTTGTTTGCTTTCCCAGGGTGGTAATGGATTGAGCAGTCGTAATCCTTAATCATCTCCAACCATCTTCTTTGACGCATATTCAACTCCTCTTGTGTGAAAATATACTTTAAACTTTTATGATCAGTATAAATATCACACCTTTCACCATAAAGGTAATGCCTCCAAATCTTTAATGCAAAGATTACCGCAGCCAACTCTAAATCATGTGTTGGGTAATTTTTCTCATTGATTTTCAACTATCGTGAGGCATAAGCTATCACCATATCATTTTTCATAAGAACACACCCCAATCCCTTCTTGGATGCATCACTGTAGATCACAAACCTTTCTCCACTACAAGGCAGTGTGAGCACAGGTGCACTGGATAACCTTCTTTTCAACTCCTTGAAATTCTCTTCACATTCCTCTGTCCAGACAAACTTAACTCCTTTCCGAGTCAACTTGGTGAGTGGATTAGATAATCGTGAAAAATATTTTACAAAACGTCGATAATATCCAGCCAAACCAAGAAAACTTCGGATCTCAGTTACTGTTGTTGGTCTTGACCATCTTTCGATAACCTCTGTTTTTGCTGGATCCATAGATATCCCCTCTTTTGAGATTATGTGACCCAAAAATGCAACTTTTTGAAGCCAAAATTCACACTTGGTAAATTTGACATAAAGCTTCTCCTTTCTCAGGGTCTTCAATATAATTCTCAAGTGATCTTCATGCTCTTCCTTGCTCTTTGAATAGACAAGAATATCATCTATAAAGACTACCACAAATTGATCAAGATAGTCTCTAAAGACTCTATTCATTAGATCCATGAAGATAGCAGGGGAATTAGTTAGACCAAATGGAATCACTATAAATTCATAGTGTCCATACCTTGTACGAAAAGCCGTCTTTGGTATATCCTCCCTTTTGACCCTTAATTGATGATACCCTGAACGGAGATCAATCTTGGAAAAGTATTGAGCTCTGCATAGTTGGTCAAATAAGTCATCAATGCGTGGGAGAGGATATTTGTTATTGATAGTGATCTTGTTAAGTTATCGATAATCAATGCAGAGTCTCATTGATCCATCTTTCTTCTTAACAAATAGAACAGGTGCTCCCCAAGCTGACGCACTAGGGCATATGAATCCCTTATCAAGATTCTCTTGGAGTTGCTTCTTCAATTCCTGCAACTCAATTGGGGCCATTCTATAAGGTGTCTTTGAAATTGGCAAAGCACCCGGTACGAGTTCTATTGAAAACTCAACTTCACGATTTGGTGGAAGACCCGGTAATTCCTCCGGAAAGACATCATCAAACTCCCGTACAATGGGAATATTCTTAATCGTGAGTTTCTCACCAACCATTTGAGATAAATAACCTTCATTTAGTGGAATCAATACCCATAAGATAGAAGAAATTTCCACTGGAAGGTTATGTTCATCCTTGCATTGATAGATGATCGTAGATTGATCTAGAATATGAAATGTGACTTCCCTTATTTGGCAATTGATATGAGCTCCATGTAGAGAAATCCAATCCATGCCAAGAATCACATCAAATTCCACTAAAGGAAGGATCACAAGATTTGCAGGAAGCACTTTCCCACAAACTTCGATCGGAGAAGAATTATAAACTTTTGATGCGACTGTTGTGCCATTAGGTGTTGTCACAGCTAACTCAATATCTAATTGTTGAGGTAGTACGGTGATACCCTTAGAAAATTTTTTAGAAATAAAAGAGTGGGTGGATCCAGAATCAAATAAAACATTTGCTACTTTAGAGTGGATGGTAAGTGTACCTTTCACCACTTCGTTATCGTACTCCACATCGCTGATAGAAATTGCATGTGACTTTCCTTTGTCTTTAGCCTTAAGATTTTGTTGACGTAGACCATCATCATCAACCCTTGGATTTGGGCATTGATTGGCATAATGCCCCATCTCCTTGCACTTGAATCATTGAATTGTAGTAGGTTCATTCTGTGTATCCCTTCCTTTGTTTGCATCATTAGACATCTTCTTCCCATTATCGCGGCATTCAAATGCCTGATGACCTTCCATTCCACATTTAAAACATTTACTTGTCCCTTTAAGACAACTCCCTCCATGTTTCTTTCCACACTTTGAGCATAAGGGAAAGCTCATCTTCTTTTCAGTGTGCTCTTTAGATTTTCCTTTAAATTCCATCTTCCTCTTCTTATCAAACCCATGTGACTGATGGGTTACTCCAATCTCCATCTCGACTTTGAGAGCACATCGAACGATTTCCTCGTAGCTATTGAAGTCCCTTATGGCTAACGCTCTTCGAAGACTTGGTTTTAAGACACTAAAGAATCGATCGATCTTACTCTCAGGTTGGATAATAATACCAGAATCGTATCTTGCAAGTCTTGTAAAATTTGCTTCATAGGTACCCACAGATTCATCATCCCTTTGCTTCAGTTCAAGAAACACTTTCTCCATCTTTGTTCGGAAAATACGAGGGAAGTACTTATTGAAAAATAAGTTATTGAATTCGTCCCATTCCATAGACTCAATTTCATCCCTTTGCCTCGTATTCTTAATAAGATTCCACCATTGATCAGCATATCCTTCCAAACGATACACTGCTAGGATGAATTTATCATGTTCAGAACATTGAAGAACTGAAAATATCTTTTCAGTAGTACTAATCCATTGTTCAACAACTAATGGATCAGTAGACCCGCTGAAAGAAGGTGGACGCTGCCTCATGAAGGATTAAACAGAATGTTGATCCTTCCTTTGTTCGTTTGGAATTCCTGCATGATTCATAGCTTGAGAAAGTTGTGTGAGCATGGCTACAAGATTTTGCATTCCAGCTCCCATATCGTTTGGTTTCTCAGGGGGACAATAATTGCATTGGCCATCGCATTCCGCATTAACACGGTTCCTTCGGGTTCCAGCCATTGACTAAAACCAAGAAGAATAGTGTGAGAAACACTAATTATAATAGGAAAACCACATAATCAAGGATAAAATTTTCATTCTTAAGGTCTTATCCTAGGTTATTCATGGCCATTTCTAAAACACTAAGATTGTGTTATATGCTTAGACTTATCCTTAGGGTTCTTACTAAGGCTTTCACATCCTAGTTTCCAAAGGTTGACTATACCTTTCCACTGATACCAACTATAACGACCCATACATTACATACATTGTTGATACTTCAAAATTGAAGCACACTTATTACAACATATGACAAAACCACAAAGGACCGTGTAGGTATAGTGTCTTTAGAAACTGGGAAACATAAACAACTGGTTCATAAATCTTCTACAATGTCTCCCATTTATTTCATCATATCTAGGGTCCCTTTTAGCATATTCTACTTAATATCCATCTTCCTGACCTGGGGAAAAACATAAAAGGGTGAGCTCAATTGCTCATTAAGGGCAAATAAAGGAAATAAAACTCATATCATATCTTTTTGAAAATCATAACCTGCAAAAGAGATCATAATATCTTAACATGGAACAAATCATAGAAGTGAAAATGAGATCCCCATAATCATAACATGAAACTTGAAACTTTGTGGTATGCACACATAATCATGGAAAATCATTTCTTGTTAGTCATGACTCATTGCCAAGACTATCTTAGTGGACAAAGTCCCTTTCTGAACCGAGTCACCCTCGTTCCAGTCCTGTTTCACTGAACCGGTATAACCTACCGTTCCAGCCATGTCTATCTCATGAGATATAAAATCTTTACCCAATGCATTGGAGGGAGATATAGGTCCCACCCATCTTATAATGAATCCTTTCTTATGTGTGCCACATAATCATAAACCATACATCATAGCGTAACCCATGTAATAAAAATGGAATTCTTAAACAACATGACATCATAAAACAATTCATATAAGATAAAGGAATTCATAAAAATAATTCCATCACAACATAATCAAATAAATGTAATAATAGGGATAAAAACAGAACCCTTTATTATCTTAGATGGAAAATAATTTTGATAAAACACTTGAACTCCATTCTTGAGGAAAATATCCTTTATTCTTAAAAAACATGTTTCCTTTCTTAACATGTCATACAACTTTAAACAAAACTAAGTTGATTAAAAATAAACATGAAAACTTGTAAAGGAAACTTCTTGGAAATAATGTTTTAAAAATCCATTCATGCCCTATAAGTTAAAAAAACATTCTTCTTACTTTTGTCGGAAAATTCAAAAAGTACCTCGTACGAAAAAAATGACAAAAGATTCCTTTCATATTCTTTACTAAAAACTCATCGAAGGGTAAAATTGGATTTAAACTATTTTAAGTGGATGGAAACAATATTACATATTGAGGGAACATGGATGTGGATGATAAAATACACCCCAGTAAATACCAAAGTATAAACAATCTCGGATAAAAATGAGATTGTGATATTTCCCCTTACCTTAGGTCTGATTTGCTTGGTACGTGTCCGAAGCTCTTGTATAATGGTTTAAATAATGTTATTGACTTATTCCAGAATCATACATATTGATATGATATCATATATGGTCATATTCTTAGCTTCTTGTTAGTAATATTTCATTGTTACTTGTTACTCGGGTCTTTATTGGCTTTTGTTCTTATGCGTGTTTTGCCGAATAAATTCTTATTATTCTTTTAAGGTTATACATACCTTATATCCAGAATGGTATTAGTGTAACATATATCATATTTATTAATTCAATTCATTTATATAATTACTATGTAATGATGATCATGTAGAACGATTCGCATCACATCGTGGAGACGGTATTCCGTACGTACGCACGAGTGATGATATCATTCCTATGATCGTGAAATTGTATTGGAGTATATATATATTATTTCAGTATCAATATTACTTTATAATAATCATAAATAGTTACTCATTACACCATTATACCCATCCTTGTAAGGTGGTGGTGGAAAATAGATTACACCACGGCGTGGAGACGGTATTCCGTACGTACGCACGCGCGATGATTTCATTTTTCCGTAGGATGGATAGAAGGTGAATTAGGGTTGTTTCATATTTATAATAACATATCAGTATGTAATTAATACTGATGTTATTACTTTATCATGAAACAACTAAAGAAGAATAAGTTGAAGAAGAAAGAAATTTAAAAGATCGGTAATGGATATTACCTCTTCTTTGGAACGCCTCTTTGAATCCTCCACATAGGGAACTAAGATTGGTCTTTGAAGAAGACCAGGACCTCTAGGATTATTCTAGTGAAGTGGAGAGGAGAAAATGGCAGGGGTTGGCCGAGAGTGAGTGCTCAAATTGGTGTGAGGAGGAGGGGGAGGAGGTGCCCTTTTATAAGGGAGGAGAGGGGCACCTTACGAATATCTCAAAATATTATTTTATATTAAAGTCAAAATCGGTTTATAATGGTTCGAAAGGGTCTTATTTAGAAGCTAAAGTGGGTATGGGTCGAAATCCTATCAACCAATAGGATTTAGACAAGTTTAGGGTATTATTTTAACCTTATCAATTAGATTTAACTCTAAGTTAAATAATTTAACTTTTACCATGTCTTTTTGTTTTCTTTCACTATATGGTTAATACACTTACTTTAACATGCCAAACCAACACAAAATTGTTTATTATTAATATATATATCCTTATCTAAGTCATTTGGCCGAACCTTAGATTTTTAGGAATAAAATAATAATTAATAATATAATATTTGATTTAAAAACTATTTTGTGTCAATTTTGACAGTATTTGATATATGATTTTTGTGAAAGTCATAACAGAATTATATGTTCGAACCAAGTTGATTAAATCAACTCTAATATATCATAGTAACCTAGAAAATTAGTGTAATTAATAAAAAGTCTCAAATTACATTTATTTTGGTGTTTATAACATCAATTTTGTCAATATTTCATAAATAATATAATTACTGCATCATCGTTGTGTCATAATTAAATTAAATTATATTATGTCTAAAAATTATAAATAAAATACCATTATGTAGGAAATCTATTTAGATTTCTAATTAATATTTATTGTCTTATTTATCCTATGTATAACCCCATATTAAAAATTATTTACTTATTAAACTTTGATTTTAACTATTTTAACCCTTCTTTAAATAAATTAATAATAAATGTCCTAATGTAACTCAAGTGGGCCTAAATGGTCATATATTATTCATAAGGTTGTTTTTGGTCGAATTACACTTATCCAATAGAATTAGGACATGTTTTAGGGTAATAGTAATATCATATTTACCCATAGTTACCCTATTTACTATTAACCGCGGTAAAAAAAGTATCAAGTTACTATTCACCAAAAAATTATTTTTATCTCATTGAACCGCATTTTACTTACTGATATCAATTGTGTCTGTCGGATTTTCGAAATTCCATTCACAGAAGCTGTAAAATTAAGTTTTATGCAAAAATTCAGTTTTTAACCTACCACTTAGTGGTTTCACTATTCATCAAAAATTGAAAGTTTTCAGAAAAATACCAAAATTTCACCCTAGGCTAATTTCGGTATTCCGAATCCAAAAATGAAGTCCATTTTGAAAAATAAAATTTATAAAATTTCAAAAAGTGGTTATTACTATTCATACCGGCTAGTTTTAATAATATTTTAATAGCATATCATTGTTTAGTGAAACTCGTTATTGCGTACGACGCAAGCTATCGAGGAAGGTCGCGATTGCATGTAAAGTAAGCCAAGCAAGTGTGTAGTGAAAGATTCCTTTGAACAAAAAAAATTACTCATAAAAATCTTGGGTGTTACATTCAATATCCCAAATGGTTGGTTAATATTGTCCCTTTGAAAAAGAAGAACAGAAAAATTAGATTTTTCATTGATTTCAGAGATCTTAATCAGCATTGTCCCAAGGATGATTTTCCAGTTTAGATCACAGAACTCTTAATTGATGCAAAAGCTCTCTATGAAGCATTTTCCTTCATGGATGGATATTCCGGGTATAATGAAATCTGAATGGCTCTAGAAGATGAAAAATATACAACCTTCAGAGCCCCTGAGGGTTTGTTTTTCTATCGGGTACTGCCCTTTGTCTTGAAGAATGCAGACACAACATATCAATGTTCCATGAATCGTATCTTCAAAATATTTTTAAGGAAATTTGTTGAATGTTATGTGGAAGATTTGGTGGTTAAATATAGGAAATATTCTAATCTCTTGGCTGATTTAGATGTCATATTCCACAAATGTTGGCAACATAATTTGAAGGTGAACCCCTTAAAATGTGCTTTTGGGGTAACCTCAGCAAAATTGCTCATCTTTTTTGTATGCCATCGTGGCATCGAAGTTGATCCTGAGAAGACAATTTCAATCCTTGGTATGTCACCTCCTCGAAATTTAAAATAATTGAGAGGACTTCAAGGACAGTTAGCCTATATTTGGTGTTTCATCACCAATTTGGCAGGAAAAAGTTTACCCTTCACCAAATTGATGAAGAAGGGAGTCACATACCAGTGGACTGAAGAATGTCATGAACCATTCAATATCCTCAAGAAATATATCTCGATTCCACCAGTATTAATGTGACCTATTGAAGGAAGGACATTGATTCATTATGTTACAGCTTTAGAGCGATCATTGGGTGCCTTCTTAGCCCAGAAGAATGATGCTGGGAATGAAAACAGCCTCTACTATCTCAGTCGGACTATGCATGAAGCAGAAACCCAATATTCAAATTTTGAGAGGTGCTTCCTAGAATTAATATTTGTAGTTCAGAAGTTGAGACAGTACTTGTAATATCATGAGGTCCAATTGCTATCTCGCAATAACCCGCTTAAATTCATCCTTAGTCGTCCAATGCTTACAGGACATCTGGCAAGGTGGGCAGTTATTTTGCTGCAATTTGATATCCATTATGTGTCTCAAAAGGCAATAAAGGGCCATGCTCTGGCTGATTTCCTTGCTGGACATCCTTCAATAGAAGATACATCTTTAGATATTGAACTTCCTGATGAAGAAGTCTTTTCTATTCAAGATAATCTTCAAACATGGGAAATGTACTTTGATGGTGCATCCAGAAGTCCAAGAAGGATGAAAATGGAAGATCTTAAATTCAAAAAATATGGGTTATGAATTTTGCTCATTTCCTCAGAAAAGGCAATACTACCCTTTTCCTTCATATTGTGGGAAGGCGGTACAAATAATGAAGAAGAATACCAAGCTCTCATCATAGGATTGGAGTTGGCGCTTTAAGCACAAGTGAAACACTTAAATGTGAAAGGTGATTCAGACCTGGTAATCAAACAATTCAATGGGGATTATGCAATCAAAAATGAATAACTAATCCATTTGTATGATTACAATAGAGAGTTAATGGCAGAATTTCCTTTAGAACCAACATTTTCTTATGTCCTGAGACCACAAAATACCAATGCTGCAGCACTAGTTAATATAGCCACAGCTCTGGTAGATCCAAATCGGGATGAGACAAGCATCGATATTGCCCACTGTCGTAAAATTTCACCTTATGTTAAACTAGAACAGAGGAAATCAATGAAATTAGTCTCATTCCTGAACCATATGGTCATACTACAGGATGTGTGACACATATCAGGGAATACCTTCAAAATAAAACACTTCAACCTGATAGAGCCAGGAAATAACAAATCCAGTGACATGTGGGCAATTTTACTCTTTATGAATGCCCAGATAACCTAGAAAAAATTCTGTACAAAAGAGGGTTTGATGGAATTCTCTTCAGAAGCATCAACGGTGGATTGACAATTGATGTCATGAAAGAAGTATATGTAGGATTATGTGGTGTCCATCAGTATGGACATAGACTATATGGTCAAATTCGAAGGCTTGGATAATTTTGGCCTTCAATGATACAATATTTTGATGATTTCACAAAGAAGTGTCATTCATTCCATGTATGTTCCAACTTCATTAATCAACCTCCAGAGTTTCTTCATATAGATAAATACTCGTGGCAATTTTCCACATGGGGAATGGATGTAGTAGGACTTTACCCATCAGCTACATCCAAGCATTTTAAGTATATTATTACTACTACTGAATTCTTTTCCAAATGGGCAGAGGTATACCTCTCAAAAAAGTTATTTCTAAATGCATTTTTAGCTTCATCAAGTCTTATATCATTACCATATTTGGTGTCCCTCATACCATATTGACAGACAATGGCACCAACTTCGGTTCATCCGAGGTAAGGAAGTTGTATCAAGAATACAACATCAAATCCAATCATTCATCTCGGTATCATGCAGCGGCCAATGGCTAGATAGAAGCATTAAATAAGACTCTTTCAAATATACTGTAAAAGATGGTGGATAAAGATAATAATTCAGGGCCTGATAAACTCTTTTATGCTTTATGGGCTTATCGGACCACCACCTGCACTGCAACGCGGTCAACTCCATATTCATTGGTATATGGAACAGAAGAAGTATTGCCCATTGAAGTTCAATTACCTTTTCTCAGAGTATCCATTTGTGATCAATAATCTACAGATGAACAATCTCAAAAGCGATTGGATGAATTGGAACGATTAGATGAGAAAAGATTGTGCACCCTACATCACTTAGAAGTCTATCAAAATTTAATAGCATGAGCTTTCAACAAAAAAGTTCGTCTTCATTCATTCATTCCAGGAGAATTGGTATTAGTTCTCAAAACTCCAATGATACCAAAAAAGAAACCTCCCATGCTTTATCCAAAATGGGAAGGAACTTACTCAATATATATGGTCTACTCCAAATGGAGCTTATTCTTTAATCTCAATGGATGGAGAACTCGTCACTACTGCAACCAATGCCAGATTTATGAAGAAGTATTTTGTATAACAAAAATACTTCATTCCGGTCTATGCATATGACCTTAAATTATTTGCACCACCGGTCTATGCATATGACATTAAACTATTCGCACCACCGGTCTATGCATATGACATTAAACTATTCGCACCACCGGTCTATGCATATGACCATAAACTATTTGCACCATCGTCCAACATGATGTTAAACTGTGCCATCATCCAAAGTGATGTTAAAATGTGCCATCGTCCAACATGATGTTAAACTGTGCCATCATACAACATGACATTAAATTGTATTGTCCCCAATACGTTAAATAGGACGTTTAACTGTGTCCCCATTGTCCTTCAGCAAGACGTTAAACTGCATAACCATCGTCCTAGCTATACGACGTTAAATTGTACACCTCTACATTCAACATGATATTAAATAGTAAAAATGTCTCTAATACGTTCAACATGACGTTAAACTGTGTCCCCATTATCCTCACTACAAGACATTAAACTGTATAGCCATAAATCCAATATACATGATGCTAAACTATACAACACCCTCTTTTGTCCTTACTCTATGATGTTAAACTGCATAGTCCCTCATTGTCCAACATAAAGTTAAACTGTGCATCATTAGGGTTTTTGATACCTCTTGTTTCTCACACCAAGTATGTCTCACGTGAGCTTAGAGTAAACTTCAACCATAACACCTTTTCTAGGCCGCTAACCATGTGTAAGTCTCAACACTTTCTTTTTAGGTTGTTGTTCTCAAAAACAACTTGATCACCAATTCATTCTTCAATCAAACTATCCGGACTTTGATCCTTGTATTCTAGGCTAGGTACGTAGGAAACATCTCAAGATTCAAGCCCAAAACCAATCTCTTCACATCAGTTCACCCTCGTCTCATATGATGTTGATTAGTGAAACCGCCCCAAGAACCAATATTTTTTACATTAGGTCACCATCGTCCTTGCTATATGACATTAAACTATTAGCAATTTTTTCCTGTACGATAATAAACTACAACATTCTTTGAAACCCTAACATGATAGGGAATCATTATTTACATTGATCTCCAATCATGTTATATTCCAAAGACTACATGCATATATGGAAATTCTCGATCCTTTTTTCTTGGGTCAAACCATCATTGCACTAAATTCCCCTTTCACCCTTCACTTGTATGAACCAAATATGTATAGAGGGTATTTCAAGAACTACACGCGACTTCATTCCCATCCTTATGGGATACGTAGGAATGTTTGAGCATCCCTCGAATCTAGCCCCAAGCCTTTGGGTCTAACCCCAAATTTCACTTTTAGTCCCTTGGTTGAAAAGTCCCCCTTAGTCCGAGCTCTATGACCTTAAACTAAGATTTCCTATACTCTTGTCCCACATGACGTTAAAATGTATTTCAAGAACTACATTTCTCTAGATTTTCATTCTAATGAGATATGTAATGAATTTCAACATCTCAATTCAGGACCCAGCAACAACATGAATTGTTAGCATTGGTCTGTGTATATCCTTCAAGCATGGGAGAATACCCGTTTTCATGTGTCATACTCCTAACCTTAAATACTTCCAGATCTCCATAACCCTTTTCATGACTTCTGATCACAAAATGTACGATACCTGATAATTATTTTACCTGACTATGCAACACGTTCCCTTAGGCGGCCTTGCATAAGTAGTCTACATAACAGACATGTCAGCCAAAAGATGATATTATTTGACTATGCAACCAATTCCATTAGGTGGCCCTATATAATTCAACCACCTAACTGGTTTTTCAAATAATGGAAACTTTATTATTGGGAAGAAAACTTCGTTTTTCCTTAGTTTTCTTAATGAAAATATGTAGAGATCCGCAGAATATAGCCATCCTTAACATATTTGTCCCATACTCTTTTTTATGATCTGAAAACATTCAAGTCTATGGTTTATATTTCCCTTCTTTATGTTTGGGTCAGACTTTCATAGGAGTGACATTCATCCAATTCTTGTAAAATCTTTATTTGAAATATCCTATCCATATTATAGTATGTCTCTCCATACAGAAAACTCTATTCTTTGGAAAATTTTAATCTCCATAAACTTTCACTGGAATTTTAGCAGTAGAAAAGAAAATTTCTGAGAGTTCTTTTCCCTGACTATGCAGCACGTTCCCTTAGGATGCCTTTCATAAGTAGTCTACATAACATACCTATCAGCCAAAAGATGTTATTATTTGACTAAGCAGCCAATGCCCTTAAATATCCCTACATAATTCAACCCCCTAACTGGTTTGTTAAATAGTGGTACTTCATTCTTGGGACATACTTCTTCTAATGCCTTTTAGCCCTTTTTTCATATAATTCCTTAGATTTAAAAGTTCATAAGTCATATTTTACATATTTTCCCTCATACTTGAATATAGTAATATTTTTTCAGATAAATTATCAACGAATTGAGTCAATTTTAATCAATTCGGTCAAACCTATTTCGACCTTAAACATTAGCCTTTTTATGTCTGATGTGCATGAATTTAAACTGCACAAACAAGACAAGGGAACTCTGAAAAAAAAGTCAAGTCCCAGCTCACTAAACATACTTTTCGTATGATTTAGGTAATATTGAGCAATTAAATATTCAGAGTTTGTAGGGTTTTTTATAATAATCCTAGTAAAAATCAAACTATGCTTACTAAGCCCATTGGCTTAGGTAAAAAATTAAAACAGATAGAAAAATATAATGCAAGCACAAAAGATTGAAGATGAAAGTATTCTTCATTGATGCACAAGAGTTAGAAGGACATCCATAGACTAGAGTCTCTTCCCATTTTTTATAATTACAAGATACTTTAATCATAAGACTTCATTTGATTTACGACATCACGAGCTTCATCCGCAGCCACCTGGAATTCATTCATTCAACTTGATACAATAATAGATGCAGTGATACTAGCTCTTCTTGGAAAAATTGTAAAAGAATATTCTTGAGTGTGGTTTGAGAAAATTTTCTGCTAATCAAACAGTGACTCGGTTTTCGTCCAAGAGGCTTGGAAGATGGATACATAGATTTTAGAATGGATCATTGGAAGTCAAGATCTATTGGGAGAGAGTACTATTTTTAGATATTGGTCTAATTCCATGATAATCTTCCCTCCACTAATCGTCTGCGGAAAACATATCAGCCCATGGGTTTTCCATTTTCATATCTGTAAGGAAATGGGATGCAGGAAAAATTTGAAAGGTCACACCATTTTTGTTGCTCTTAATGCACAGAATAACCGAAATATAAGAGTAGCAGTGCGGCTGCATCTCGGGAATATAATTCTTTGCATCTGCAATGTTGATTCCTTTCAAATTACCATGCCCATACAGAGGCAAGTTGATGCTCTGTGGAAACTTATGATAATACTTCTTCAAATACTTGGCCTAATCTGGAAGATTTCTGTGGAAGATATCATAGTAATGATGGCCAACAATGTTCATCATATCTTCAATCAGCTTGCTAGCCAGTTCATCAGTCGTTCCAATTCTTCTAGGTTCCATTGAATCTGCACAATGGTCGAATAAATTAACTCTTAAGTAAGTTAATTTTTCATAAAATTTTTGAAGAAGCTCGATAAATGGATAAGGAATTAAGGTGAACAAGTCCAAAGTTGGCACATAGGTGTAACTTTGTCGTGCAGATTTTGGCGTGCATGTATCACCACATAGGTGAAAATACCTCTACAGTAGTGTAACATAGAAATGAAGCAATGAAACTGAGGAAAATTGGCAATCTTTGTAGCAGGAGTAGAGAAATTTGAGATCTGGGTGATTTGTGTAAGAATGTGGCACATATTTATAGGCCAGGCCGCACCCCTGTGCACTGCAACCTGCGCGCCTCTCACCTGCGCACTGATTCATGCACGCTCAGAACCTGCGCGCCACCCTTCTGTGGTTTTCTTCTTTACCTCTGAGTCATATCCTCATTCCTTTCCGATCCAACTCTGAGGGGGACTTTGGTTGCCTCTCCTTTCTGTCACAGAGTCTAAAAGACTAAAAAAATGGGAATACCTTAGTATAAAGAGATTCATCCTTTGAAGAAACAACAAAAATTAACAAAGGAATGAAGAAGGATTTGGTTATGGATGGGCCACGTAGGTTTCATCATGGTCATGCAGGTATACCTGCACGCCCTATTTGATTTTCACTCGGGAACATCAGCAGCCTATAAATACCCCTTATGGGCCCCCCATTCAAGGGGTGAAAAATCCTCAAACTCAGATTTGAGCTCTCGGAGCCCTAGTCTCTTCTCGAAGCCTTCCAAACACTTCTAAGTTATTTTCATACCTAGAACAGATGATCTAAAGAGGGGGAACAATTCCTAAGTGTTTAAATTCATCAACACATGTGTGCCTAAGGGTCTAACCCTTTAGGGAAATTAAGACACTTGTGCGCTGCCTTATCCCTTCAAAAGAACATGTGCACCACTCATTTTAAAGCTTCTAGGGGTAATAATAAGGGCTTGATCCAGGCATCGCCCAAGTATTTCCCTATGGGATGACCATCGCACAAGTATACCTATGCGACCAGTACTTGCGCGCCACAATAGGACCTATGCGCCTACTTCTTTTTGGGTGCCCCTCCTGCCTATTCACCTCTCTTATTCAAATCTATGTGTCATCTTCAAGATTTATCCTTCATAATCCTCTTCAATTCCATTTATGGCATGATTCCTTGGTTAGCTTCCTTATCTAAAATGAATATCTCTTAAAACCTGGTGATCACTTCTCTTTATGTCACTAAGGTTAGAGATTTCATTCATTCAACCTCATCCTTTAAGATGAGAGGATCTTTAACTTGGGCCTCCTTTTCATAAGTAAGTCCTAATCTCAAATTCCCAAATATGGGCATCCTCTTTAAGAGTAAGCCCCAAGTTCCTTAACCTAGGACTCCTTTTCAAGAGTAATCCACAGTCCAAGTTTCTTAACCTGGGCCTCCTTTTCAGGAGTAAGCCCCAGTCCCAGTTCCTTAACCTGGGCCCCCTTTTTTAGGAGTAATCCCCATTCCATCTTCCTTAACTAGGGACTCCTTTTTCATATTTAATCCCCATTCCAAGATCCTTAACCTAGGCCTCCTTTTTAGGAGTAATACCTAGTCCAATTTCATTATCTGGGGCCTCCTTTTCAAGAGTAAGCCCGAGTCCATGTTCTCTTAACCTAGGAATCCTTCTCAAGAGTAAGCCCCCGTCAGACGTCCATTTAAACTGGGCCTCCTTCTCAGGAGTAAGACCCATTCATAATTTACTTTTTATTTAGGCTTCCTTATCAGGAACAAAACCAAATCATAAGTCCCCTCAAACTTGGGCATCCTTCTCAGGATTAAGTCCTAAGTTATGTATCCAAATTTCCATAAAGCACATATACCATTATGGACCTTTTTCCCGAGTTTCTTCACTGAAGTAAATCTTAATCTTCATCTATCTGGGCAGTCATACATACATAAGCCCCACATTATTTATTACGATTAAATCTTTCATGGCACAATTGTCAGGTTTTACCAATACCTCTTGTTTCTCACAACGAGCATGAATCACTTGAGCTTAGAGCATAAAAGTAGGTATGACATCATTCTTTGAGCCATTAATCATAAATAGACATCATACTTCTAAACTCTAACTACGTGGGTTATGATTCCTTTTCTAAACAATGATGTGTAGGTAGCTCAACTGCGGATAAGATCCCAACTCTGAAATAATCCATGTCCTTCTGAATAACAATAAACATCAAGTGCCCCACTGAGTGGCTTTAAAAACATTTTGGTTATCATAAAGACAAAGAGATTTCTATATAATTTGTTTAAGGATACCATTGACTAAGAATATCTAACAAATAAATATGATTCTCTATCGATGAAGAACCTCAAATACATATAAAAGATTCTCTAAATCTCCTACATACTAATAATTTATTGTTAGATCTAAAGGAAAGCTAATTTTCATACTTGGTACTTTAATAAGGATTCATGAACATAACTTATATCTATAAATAGAGTCCCAGAGTTGATAATAATTCCCCTAAAAAAGGTGTGATGAGTCTGACCTCCCATCCTCTCGACCAATGCCAATTCTTAAGCCTCATCGATTCGCAACTAATGAGAACCTACCTTTGGAAAGTAGGTCCAAATGGATATAGAACCATTGGATGTTTCCGGTTCTACAAACAAACTCATTAGAAATGGATTGGAATTTTTTGACCTTAAACCAATGAGGTTGTCCCCATTTTTTGAGGAAACAAAGTATTGTATACAATAAAGTTGGTACTGAACAAGTTAATTATTTTTTAGTGGATGTTGTTATCAATTTTATTTAAAATCTTAGAAGGAAAAAATTTTATATTTTCAAATTGATCCTATGTCTCGTGAAAGAGTTAGAGGTTACAAATTTACCTTTCGGTGATGATTATCTATCAAGAGGTTTTAGATATGACTATTTTTTTGAGACATAGAATCATATATAAGTACAACATTTTTTTATTTTATTTTAGGGGAAGAATAATATTTTAGATGTCCTGGTTCCAACTAGTGGTCACTTTACCAGAAATAGAAGTTGATTACATTTATACTACTAAATTAATTAATGAGTTCATATAGATAATCCACTTTCTGTATGAACACAGAAATGGATCTAACAAAGGAATATTATTCTATAATTTTTTGAGTTCCATCTATTATACTTATAATACAATGTATCATAATATAATGAAACAAATAGATTTGATTAGTCATTTCATATGATATATACTAGGGGATAATGTTTTGGTTCTTTCTAATAAAAATAAGATGAAGAATATAATAGATATGTCTATAAAGGTAATAGTACATGAAATATTGTGGGGAAATCCGGGCTTAGAGGGAATCATGTGATCAAAAAAACAAGGAACACTTCATTAATTATATTTAAGAATAGTTCAACTGAATGAAATAACAAGAAGGATGACATCATGAATAAATTTGTAATATGGGGATTATTGTGGTTTTTATGTTTTTCTATGTATCATTAATGAAAATTTTTTAGATGGATTTGATTAGATATAGATATTTAGAATGAAAAAATAGATGCTTTCCTATATGGTGTTTCAGAGAGTTTGGGTAAAAGGTTTTTCATGAAAATAAACATTAACCAAATAAAAGAAAGTGGAAATAATTCCATTAAACAAAATTCTTGTATTTTGATGTTTTTCTCCTTGGATGATTATCATTTGATAGGGATTTTCTCGACTGATTTCCATATGTTACCCTTACATGAGTAACATTGTACAGTGGTAAAGTTACACATACGTGGGTAGAGGAAACACATTTCTACACTAACGTAAAAATCGGATTAATTGTATGGTAGTTTTAAGGACCCAACCTTAAAAAATTATGTAATCTTGAATTAAATAAATAATTCACATTGGGGATCTTTTCAAGTTTAGAGTTTTAAATAATTAGGCCATAACTATTAGAATACATCTCAAAAATTACAAAGTAGACACTTCTGCTCAGTTTTCATTTTTTTTCATAAAATAAAAACTCTTGAAAAAAAGTGTAATGTCTAGATCCATGTTTTATATAGAATGACTTTTCATTGATCCCATACTTGACCCTATGCATATTTAAGTCTTTGGAAAAACATTTCTGATCATGGGATGATCATAAAGAAGCTCAGAAAGGGTTACAAAATGAGGAAAGAAAATATTAACCCATCAATAAATAAAAATCAATGAAACCATACATTTCAATCATAACATACCTCATGAAATAACAGTATTTATGAATAACATAGAAATCATATATCATAATGTTAACATATGGAATTTATAAAAAACTTAAACTGTAGCTTTCTCATCTATGTAGGGATTTACCATTGGAATACCTATCATTGTATATTCCCTAAATCTCTTAGGAGAAACATTTATATTTACCTCCATCACGTTACCCAATGCATTAGAGAGCTATCTCGGGCTCACCAACAATAGGTTTATTAAAGAACCAACCATATACGTAAACAATGAACAATAACCATATCATATTCATAACACATAAAACAATCATAATTTAATGATAACATTTCCACATTTCAATCACAATATATCATTTCATGATAATGAAATAATAAATGCTTTATAAAAATTTTTTTAATACCAATTAAAACATTTAATAAATAGATTTTTGAATCAATGTTTTACATAAAACATTGAAGAATCTTAAAGAAATTTTAATTTCAATACATTCATGCCCATATAAATAAATCCTAAAAAGAATTTTCAAAACATGGACATTAATGAGAATTATTTTGAAGAATAAATCCTTAAAACCATATTTTAGATTAGGATTTATTTACCCAAAGAGGGATTCTTGAATAAAAATAATTGAGGAATAATATTTAATAAAAACGTTATAATATAATTAGAATAAAGGTATTAATGATATAATAATCCACGGGACAATATATACTCCATATAAAATTGAATTGGTGCATAACAAAAATTAAGTCTTAATGGAATGTAAATTGAGAAAAAATCCCTTATAAAGACGGTATCCTTTGATTAAGGATAAATCAATTAAATAATTTTGTGTGAAAAATATAAATACACTCAATATTATTTTATATTATGTGTAAAAAAATCAGAGGTCATTCAGCCATATTCATAGCATGACATAATAAATAAGTATAAGTTTAACCCAAATAATTGAAATTGGGTTAAGAAGTTCTCTTACAAAAATTCGGAAGCCTAATGAAGTCACATACAAATTCGGAAAATGAGTTGATGAGAGAGTATAGGGTCTATAATATAATGGATATAAAATTTACATAAATAAGGATAATTATAAACTTATCCTAACATTTGAAAATTGAAATTGAAAGACGTAAAAGATGTATGTGACTATTAGAGGACAATCAAAGGATTCCTTACCGATTTGGTAACTTACAAAACATACACCCCCTAAAGTAAAGATCATACAATGAATATGAAAATAATAGTAAATTAAATCATATTACAAAAAATAATACAATAATTCTCAGTGAATACCCCACACAGAAAAATAGTGGAAAATATTTCATGAATCTCACCGGAATAAAAAGTGAGTTGAAAACCCCTTACCTCGTGTCTGACTTGACTCGTTTGATCCATTCACATAATAAATAATATACATAAGTTAATTTATAGTTTCATAAGAGCCTTTTCGAAATTTATTATTCTTTTTATATCACTTATTACTATGCAATAAAAATAATCTAATTATTTTAGTTCATATAAGACATTTTGTTGATGTTCGAAATTTGAGTTGAAAAAATGAACATGTTTTAATTAAAAATTGTCTATGGGGTCAAAATTGAATTATATAAAAAATGATATTAATGATGTAGATATCATATATATCGTATATATCTTGGTTATATGTATTTATAATATTCCATATCATTTGGAGTTAAGAAATGAAGTGCACCATTCATGGAGACAGTAAGTCGTACGTATGCATGAACACAACTTTCATTTCAATTTTATATTTAAAGGAATTAAAACCTAATAATACATAGATATATTATAATTATAGTATAAAATCAATGTTATTTAATTTAATTAACTCCATCCTTTATATGTTCTACTTATGGTATGAACGAGTCATATCACATTGAGGGGTCGGTAGTCTGCACTTTCTGAAATAAAACTATCATATTTACCCATTATGGAAACCAAAATGGTATGATATAAATAAAAAATATAGAAGTATAGAGACAATATAAATATAATATATATCACATGTAAATATAGTTCTATCTTAATGGCCACATTAAGATGTGGTAGGAGAAGATTTATTCATCATCATTTCATGAGGTAGTAGTTCACCGTCCATAGAAACAATATCTTCTTTACCCATTAGATGGAGGTGTGTGTAAGTGTAGTTCGAATAATTTTCATAAAAACTACTTATTATATTTAGGATAGTGTTTTTATTATAAATGAATGGAATAAAACAAGTTTTCTGGTTTAGAGAAGTAAAATAATAGGAAAGAACTTAAGAGAAGACGTTACCTTTAAATCAAGTATCTCCCTTTGGTTTGAACCAAATGGTTTACTTGAAGTGCCTTATGACTAAGGTAAGGGTTCTGGGTGGAAGAGAGGGATCTTGAGATATTATTTTGGAAGAGTTTAGATGAGCCAAGGGGCTTGATAGGTGTGATTAATGGGTTAGAGTTGAAGGATTTTTACAAGGGGGAGGAGGGGCTCTTTTGGAATGTTTGAAAATATTATTTTATTATATATTGATATTCAGTTTATAGAAGTCCAAAAGTTATTGAAGTCAAAGATATGATGACTATTGTGTGAAATAAAATCATAGAATAATAATTGGATAGGTTTTGGATATTCTTTTAATTTTTTTAATCTTCTATATTTAAACCATTCATTAATGAGGTAAACACTGCATCATTATTGTGTCATAAATAATTTTATTTATTTGATGTCTAAAAATTAAAAACAAAATACCATAATGTAGGAAATATTTTTAGCTTTATAATAAATATTTATAGCAAATATATTATTTATATAACCCCACATTAAACTTGATTTAAGAAAATAATACATGTTTATGATATTTATATTTTTTCATTAAATAAAAAGTTATTAATGTAATTATCTTACCCAAATGACATTAAAAGGACAGAAATATCACCCCAAGGATTTTATTGGTTGGAAATGACTTAAAAATAAACTTATGAAAAGTTTTAAGGTAATTTTATTTTATTACAATATTATTTTTACCATGAATTACCTTATTTACCTTTAACCGCAGTAAATAAAAGTCAAACGTTACTATTCAACAAATATTATTTTCATCTTATTGGACAACATTTTACTAACTAATAACAACCATGTATGATGGATTTTTGAAATTTAATTCACAAAAGTGGTGAAATTTCATTTAAATGATGAAGTCGGTTTTTTAACTACTACTTAGTGTTTTCACTATTCATCAAAAATTGATGTTTTTCAGAAAAATACAATTACATCATACCAATATATATTTTATATTCAGAATTCAAAAATAATTTTCATTTTACCAAACTAAAAACATAGACATTGCATTTATTAATTTAAAATTAATTCCCGTTGTTAAAACAAAAAGGGTGTTCTTAAGAAATAATAACTATCAAACTATTGACACCTGTTTATGTCCAATTTCGAAGTGAAATTACATCCAATTAACAAAATTGGATTGAATGGTAAAAATATAATCTAATTACACTTTAATATAAACTAAAAATATAATCTTACCATATAAATAAATTATATTAAAAAGAAATTTTGAATTAACATACAATATTTACACTATTCATTAAAAAATGATTTTTTTAGAAAAATACCAAATATTTACGAAAAGTAAATTTTTTTCTCACAATTCTAAATAATATTTTTATTTTGAAAAATAGAAAATATAAAAGTGACCAAAACTAGATTTAAATAGGGTTCCCCATTAAAAGGCAGAAAATCAACATTTTAAAGAATATTAGAGTATTTTTGCCAAAACTTAGATTCATTCACATTTTAAGCCTCTAACTTTTATTGGATAACTGTAAAAACATTTAACCAACATTTATAACCTTATATTAGTTAGTCCTATTCATTCCCTCTAATACAACGACTATGCGTTAACTACCATTTAAACTAATAATATTATTATATTATTTTTCAGTATAACTTAACATTGTGTGTAACATAACATTTCAATGAGAACCCTTGTTGCATATTGGGTACACCATAAAACATCGCATACCCTTTAAATTATAATTAATATTTAATTTATAAATATTAATTAATATAAAAATTCCAGATTCTTTATTCACCTTGGATGCTACAGTAGTATTGATTATTTCTTTAAGACTATATGTTAGTGGCTATATTGGTTGATATTGTTTTGTATCAGTAGTTTCTCATGTCAATGGAAGGTTGTTCATAATGATTAGTGGTACGTTCAAACTTGTTGACCAAAATGAGAGATATATAATGATTTGGTGTCCTATATCCATGAAATTTTCATGATATATGTATGAATATTTCTTGTTTCTGATATAAACTATCTAAAATTGAAAAAATGTAAGGGATTTAGGTGAGATCTATGTACTCATTTTTATTTCCCATAATGAAGATATTTTCAATATTTTCCCTTCTATTTAAGATTTTTTCCAAGGGATATCCCTTGGGGGATGTGTTTGACATTTATATCATGTTTTTCTGGTGTGTGTTTGTTTGTTTAATGTAACTGTACCCCTAAAAACCTAATATATATATATACTATATATTTCCAAAAAAAGTTCATTTTTTAATTTTCTTTTTTTTTCATATTGTATGAAGTATGAACATTGAGCCTAGGAGAAGTTATTGGTATGGATATTCTATTACTATTTATAGATCATATAACTTAATAGATGGAGATTATCATACAAACATTATTTATAATAAAACATTGTAAAGATACTTTTATGCAGCATAGGATGAAGAGTCCAAATTATCCCCTTTATTTAGTGAACATAGTATTGTTATGTATATCTCTTGGATCTAATGGAAAGATGGTCATTTTCTCAACATGTTTTCACATCCCAACATAGTTCACCAAGGAAACATCATGAGATGTATTAGAAGTTATGAGCAAAATAAGAGGGAATAACAGTGGGGAATGGGTGTGGATGAATGTTTAAAATTTCATTGGACCAAGGACTGATATTCCTCAATGTGCATCAAACACTAATATACTGATCCTACCTATGGGCGGAAAATTCCCTTTTTAGTGTCTACTAATGAAGGGATAAATCCGGAATGAGTAGGTGTTTGAATTTATAAACCATACCCCAATCAAGAGCTCCAAAGGATGTATTTTTTTAGAAAAAATAAAATTTTTACTCAATAGAAGTGCCTCTAAATGTGTCCAATAGAAGTATAATTACATAAGAAAAGGGGGGTGTAAACCCCACCTACATGGTTTATGTGGGAGAGGAACATATATTCGTATCATCCTACAAAATGGGGCCCTCTCAAAGTGATTCTATAAAAGTTATGACATAAATCATTTATTCCATATATTTTTTATTTGGCTCATATTTTATGTGTTATATCCTCAACTATTGAAGAGAGAGAAATTGAAAGAATAATTTCATATAATAACGACAGTGTATGTGATTGTATTTCATCATATTGAAATATATTTATTTTATCTATGTTTCTTTCCACTCTTCATTCAGGGAACATTCAACAATAAATCACATGCTAATTTGTTTTCATTTTTTTCTCATTATGATTGTCTTGACATATTCACCGTACAAGTGGGATAATAATTTTTGGTATTGAAAATATATTTCAAAGAATGGTTCATTCTGTATTTTGTCATCATTTTGAGTATTAATAATTATCATCAATTTTAATATTCTATATGAAAATGACAATGGATGATCATTTAAATAAAATAATAATGTGATTTTTAAATACACAATACTGAATCAAAAGAGACTCTAGAAAGATTTATTTTCATGATAGTGGAGAAATATGAGATTGAAAAATTCTACATCAATAAATTTCCATTGATGAAATTAAAGATACATGTTGTGTTATAAAAGGATAATTTCTTAGTAGTAATAGGAGACAAAACATTGGGTGCGATAAAAGAGAAATGAAATTATTTTGATGGAAATAATATTAACTGCATATATTTGGCTTTGATAAAGGTGGCCATATTAATTGTTATAGATAAAAATACAGTTAATAAAATTTGGGATGCTCTAAGGAATCAATACGAGGCCAAGTCACTATGTAGAATTTTTTTCCTATGGTTAAACTTATACATTTTTATAATAGAGGAGTCATGAGTAACTAGTCACATCAACACAAATAATACAATATTTTCAAAGTTCACAAATTTGGGTTATAAAATATGGGATATTTTAGGTGTGGTGATTATACTGTCATGTTTCTATATTTTTATGATCATCTCATAAAGAAACCCACCAATATTATCCAAATAGATATGTTACTATCCAAAAAACACTTATATAGAGAAAAAACAAATTCAATGCTAAAAACAATGTGTATAAAGGGAGTTATTTTATAAGTATTAGCAAAAAATTTTATAAGGAATGCCTTTGTCAGCTAATTTTAAGAGGTTCTTCTTGCCTTTTACTGGAGGCTGAATTTATTCTCTAGGATTACACACACACACATATATTTACAATATGGTTTTGAGTTTTTCATTCATATTATGGTGTTTTTTATAATTAAATATATACAAATGTATATTTATACACACACATTTTTTATATTTACATATTAGAAAATAAATTTCTACATAAATATTTAAAAATATTTCAATGTAAAATATATTTTAAAACATTTAAAGAATAAACAATTAATATCTATCCTTTTTATTTAATATAAAAATATGTGTGTATATGTATATACAAATGTATATATAAATAAATATATGTGTCAGTGTATTAACAAATAAATATATAAATATACTTATTAAAATTTATAAATAGATATTAAAATATAATATATTAAATTGAATATTATTATATATTATATGTTACTAAATCTTTTTATATAATATATATAAATAAAAAAATGTAATATATGTATATAATTATTTACATATACTTATATTTTTATATATTAACATAGACATATATATTTATATATAAACACACACACACAAATAAACTTTAATAAATAATCAGATTTTAAATATATATTTTAAAATAATTATAAAATTAAATATATAATTATAAATATGATGAAATATATAGAAAAATGATGTATATAAATATATATAATTGAATATATAAAAATTATAAAAGAAATCATTATGGATTACCCATTGTGGTATAGGAAAAGGGGGAGAACATATGTTTGAATCCAGTAAAAGGTGCATACAGGTGGCTGGCCAGGAGTGGGTTGAGAGTTGATAAAGGTAGGGGTAGGTGGGTGGAAGGATGAGCAATGTTAATTTCTGGGATTTGGGTGACGGTGATGATAAGGATGGGGAGTGTTCTATTTAAATTCCTTTTTTTCACTGATAATAAACATTAGATCTGTCTAATGTTTTTTATCTCTAAGAAATGGTTTTTATAATCGCTAAAAAGAACTGTTGAAACATTATCTCCTTAATTCACCCTTTTAATGTGCTATTAAATCAATAATTATTAGTTTTCTTATTATAATTATTAAAATATATGGTATTTTAAAGGGTGTTAAAATATAACTGCTTTTTTAGTGCGAACTGTCATGAATTCTAGAAATAACAAGAGGATAATTTGCAGGTGTTAATGTTGGAAATGTGATTTTGGAAGAAAAATGTTGTGGAATGTAAAAGGTAAAATAATTACATTAATTAACCAAGAGTATTCTCAATGAAAAGAAATATCATTTATTAGGGACTATGGTTCAAACGAAAGTAATTATCATTACAGGTCAAAATTGAATAAAAATATGAAGAATATCACATGATATAATAATGGATATATGGGGCTCATAAAGAATAATGTTTAGAAAAAATATTAGTGGAATTAATTATAAATTAAATGCGATGAGTATTTCTAGTAATAATTCCGTTATAGTAAATGATGTGGGACTGATTTTTGGAGTTATAGATCATCTCAACAATGTAGGGATAATCAAATCTAGGGAAATTTTGAACATGTTGACTTTATGGGAGTGGTTTTATCACTATAAATTGTTATCAGAAGGACTTATATACATGTATGATAATCAAAACCTAAATATCATTGATGTTGGAACTATAAAACTAAAAATTAATGATTGTATAGTTTAATCCTTCCAATGTGTTCTCCATGCGATGAGTCTAAAGAATAATAGAATATATTTCGGATAATTCGATGTTATAGGGTTCAAGACATTCAACGAGAATGTAAATTTGTCAAAATTTAAGGTTTTTTTTATTTTAATATAGAATGATATGTTCTCAAATAACTTTAATAGAGTTATTAGTGAAATATATAAGTAGGCGGAGATAGTTGTCACAAAAACTACCTTACTAAAACCATTAATAAAATTTTTATGCCCAATGGTTGGATATATTTTTTAGGAATAAATAATATTTTCTATATAAACAATGTCATGGGAATACAATGGTATATTTACCATTTTATGATAACTATATTTTGAACATGTAACGCAGCTTGAAGTTTGGGATTTCAACAATAAGGAGAAAGTTTATCTTATATTTTATTCAATCTAATGATTTGTAAGAACCAGTTAATGCATAGTGAGGATTATGGAAATATAAATCCTTAATTAATTATTATTCTAATATATGAAATTTTTACCATCTAATGGGGATTAAATATTTTTTAAATTTCATTAAATCTATAAAAGCGAATAACGACTTCGAATATAAAAATTTATCAACATTTTGATAACTCAAAACATTATATAATATATATTCTTAATGTTTTATACCTTTTGATAATACTAATCCATTGAGATATAGTTCAAAATTGTATTTTATAACACTGTAATATCATAAAACATGATTACCATTAAATATTTCAATGTGTTTAATTGCTTGCTCCATGCATAACTATGATCATAAACTAACCCACAATATATTTGTAAAAATATAAATATTTGGTTATGTCTATTAAATAACATATTTTTAGTTATTGAGAATAAATAAGGGTAACTACATTACTAAGTATTTATATAAATATAATAATTTATACTTTTAAAATGAATGAAATTTAGTTCGTATAACTAAAAAATCATGAAAATAATTTTATAATTAAAAATATATTTTCTTAAAATTGTTTTTTTATTTCATGAAACTATTTATATTATTATTAGATAAAAATTAAATAATTAAATAATAAAAAAAGTTTTATAAATAAATTATTTATAACTTTATTGGAATTGTGATGAATGACAAGTTAACTTTTTTTTAAAAAAAAATTCCTGAAAAAGATTCCAAAGTATTTTTCGATTTTATTTAAATTATAATTTATCAAATATTAGATATTTATTTTAAATTAATGAAAATAATTTCTTATTAATCAGAGTAATACACTTTAATATGATATTTTGGGATTTTTTACAAAATAATTAGTTTTATTTGAATAGTAAAAAATACTATTTTTATAAATAACATGAAATTTATATAATTATTAATATATATGTATGATTTAAAAACTTAAGAAAACATTTTCTATAAATAAAATTTTATTTTTATTTTTTTATATTTTTATTTTATTAATAAGAAACAGACATTTGATATTTTATAATATAATTCATATTTTATGATTTTCTAATATACTAAACATTAATAATTTAATGATAACTTTTATCATTGTAATAAAAATATGTAAATTAAATTGATCTAAAATTATGAATAATTGGATAAAAATTGTTTATTATATACAACATTATTTTTTCATAATGGATAATTAACCATTTGTAAAATCTAGTTACCATAGTTAAAATAAAAATTGTAATACTACAGAATATAAGTGTAAAAGAACTAAATCTTGTTTACAAACTATGTTCTAATTTCTATTTGAGTACTTTATCAACCTTATCATTTCTACTCTACTTTGTTTTTAAATTATTGACCCACTATCATTGATAGTGACTTCCCATTATTGAAAAAATTAGGCTATTTAAAAAATTACTATCCCTTATCAACTATAATTGAGACACTATACTCTTTACTTATCATCAGTACAAAACAACCAATATTTTACCATCCCTAAAGGTCTTAACTCTTTTTTCCATGATGATAATATAATAAGTGAGGTATAATTTCATAACCTCAATATTTGTTTCCTATTTCATTAATTGCTTATATTATTCACCAAATATTAATTGACTAATTAATATAATAAATATATTATCATTATTATAATACTATTTTATTATACTTATGGTAAAATCAATAACCAGTATCCCATTTTCTATTATGAACAATAATATTTCTATTCATATGTTTTGTGGGCCACCACCTCCAAGATGAAATGTGAATAATTTTCCTTCACATCCTTAAAATTATGGTCATAATAATTGATATTACATATAATTATCATTTTTATAACATATTTTGGATTCTAAAAGGATGACACAAAATGTACATGCCTCTCATTCTATGGAAAATGAAATGGCTACCCATGTGTAAGAGTGTACTACTGTGACCAAAAAATGATTTATTTCAATTACTCTATTCATTATCTCCTTTAATAGGTTTTTGAATTAATTTTATTAATATAAATATATAGTAATTGTTTGATATCATTAATTTTTCAGTAAAAAAAATTATTACACGAGTGGAAAAAATCTTTTACACGTTGGCATTTTTCATGTTGGTTCGATATAAGTGATGTGAAAAGTTTTAAAAAACGATTTATCATGCCGGTTATACAATAACATACGTGTTAAATCGATGAGAATAAATTTTTTTACATCGGTTATTTTATAACCGACTTGATAAAAACTGAGATGATATTTATCACGTTGGTTATTTTATAACCGACGTAATAAATCATGGTCTCAGTAATTTATATCGTTGGTTATTTTTGAACCGATGTTATAAATCACCATTTTTGACACCTCTTATTAAATAACTGATGTGATAAATACTTTGTTATGTCTGTTATTAAAAAACTGATTTTATAAACATAAAAAATAGTTTATCATGTCTGTTATTAAACAATCGACGTGATAAATATTTTAAATGATTAATTGTGCCCCGTATTCAGTCATTCTGTTTTCTTCGATCGGGAAACTGCGACTCGTCTCTCTCAGGTGGAAAAACTAGGAAGGATTCATCGAAGTCATTCTATCCAACCTCATATTTCCAACTTAATTATTTATCTTTATTATCACCATATCTACCAGGTTTACTCACAACAGTAAAGTCAGCCTCGCATGGCTGGGTTTCATTTATTATTTTCCGTAATGCCCTAAAATAATTTTTTGATATGCTATTTTCTATCTTTGTTCTTTATCTCATGGTATATTTCATAGTGTTCATTTATACCATGCTAAATTATTTTATGGTAAAATAAACCATGGAGGTGATATCATGCAAGTTTACGATTTTTGTTTGTTCTATCATGTGTCTGTGCTTATACAGGGTTTTCCAAGGGGTGGGTGGCTTTCCAGTTGTGTTTGGCGTGTCCATGGGGGTGGGTGGGGGATGTCCAGGGTGTGGGGGTGTCTAGGGGGTGCCCATGCTGGTGGGGGTGGTGTCCAGGGCGGTGCGGGGGCTGTCCAGGGGGTTGGGTGTGTCCAAGGTCCAAGGGGGTGGTGTTGGTGTCCTGGGGGTGAGGGGGCTATCCAAGGGGGTAGGGGTGTGTATGGGGTGAGGGGGCTGTCCAAGGGGGTAGGGGTGTCTAGTGGAGTGTGTGTGTTGGGGGTGTCCAGGGGTGAGTGGGATGTCCAAGCTGGTAAGGGTGTATAGGGGGTGGGGGGGCTGTCTAGTGGGAAGGGGGCTGTCTAGGGGGGTGGGGGTTGTCCATAGGGGTCGGGGGCTATCTTGAGGGGTGGGGGGAGGCTGTACAGGGGTGGGGGTTGTCTAGAGGGGAGGGGGACTGTCCAAGGGGGTGGGGGTGTCCAAGGGGCTGTCCAAGGGGGTGGGGGTGTCCAAGGTGGTGGTTGTGGTGGGGGTGTCCTGGGGGGAGGGGGATGTCCAGGGGTGTCCAGGGGCTGAGGGGCATGTCCAAGTGGGTAGGGGTGTCCAGGGGTGAGTGGGGTGTCCTAGGGGTAGGTGTGTTTAGGGGGTCAGGGTGTTTAGGGGGGTGGGGTTTGTTTAGGGGGGGTGGGGGTGTCTAGAGGGAGGGGGCTGTCTAGAGGGATTGGGGGGAATTCCAGGGGGTGGGGGCAGTCCAGAGGGGTGGGACTATCCAAGGGTGTGGGGTTTATAGGTGGTGTCCAAGGTGGTGGTGGTGGTGGGGGTGTGTCATGGGGGTAAGGGGGCTATCCAAGGGGGTAGGGGTGTCCCGGGGGGTGAGGGGGTTGTCTAAGGGGGTAGGGGTGTGCAGTGGGTGAGGGGGTTGTCCAAGGGGGTAAGGGTGTCCAGTGCCATGTGGGGGGTGTCTAGGTGGGGTTATTGGGATGTCCAAGGGGTAGGGGTGACCAGGGTGTGGGGGTGTCTAGGGGGTATGTCCAGTCGGCTAGGGGCTGTCCAGGGGTGGGGGCTATCCCGGGGTAGGGGCTGTCCAGAGGGGTGGGGGCTATCCTGGGGTAGGGGGTTTTCCAGAGGGGTGGGGGTGTCTAGGGGACTGTCTATGGTGGTGGGGGTGTCCAAGGTGGGGTGTCTAGGGGACTGTCTAAGGTGGTGGGGGTGTCCAAGGTGGGGGTGTCCAAGGTGGTTTGGGGGTGAGGGGGATTTCCAGGGGCAGTACGAGTGTACAAGGGGTGAGGGGGTTTTCCAAGGGGTTAGGGGGTGTCTTACGTGTGGTGGGTGTAGAGGGGTGTGAGTGGGATGTCCAAGGGGGTAGTGGGTGTCTAGGGGGTGGGGGTGTCTAGTTTGGCGGGGGATGTCCATGGGGTGGGGGTAGTCCAGGGGGGTGCTTTCCAGAGGGTTGGGGGGGGGGGCTGTCCAGAGGGGTGGGGACTGTCTAGGGGGGGGGGGGTTGTTTAGAGGGTATGGGGGATGTCCAAGGGGGTGGGGGTGTCTAGGTTGTGTCCAAGGTGGTGGTGGGGGGGGGGGGTGTCCTCTGGGTGAGGGGGTTGTCCAAGGGTATAGGGGCGTCCAGGGGGTGAGGTGGTTGTCTAGGGGGGTGGGGGTGTCCATGGGGTGAGTGGGCTGTCCAAGGGGGTGGGGGTGTTCAGGGGGTGAGTGGGTTGTCCCAGTGGGTAGGGGTGTCTAGGGGTGGGGGGCTATCCAGAGGGGTGGGGGCCGTCCAAGGGGGTGTGGGTGTCTGATGGGTGTCCAAGGCGATGGTGGTGGGGGGGGGGGGCTGTCCTGGGGGTTAGGGGGATATCCATAGTCGGTAGGGTGTCCTAGGGAGTGAGGGGCTATCCTAGGGAGTAGGGGTGTCAAGGGGGTGGGGGTGCCTAGGGGTGAGTGGGCTATCTATGTGGGTAGGGGTGTCCAGGGGGTGGGGGCTGTCCAGTAGGGGGGGTGTCGAGAGGTTTGGGGTGGGGGGAATCCAGGGGGGTGGGTGGTGGGGGGGGGGGCTATCCGGAGGTGTGTGCGTGGGGGTGGGGGTTGTCCAGGGGGTGGGGGATATCCAGAGGGGTGGGGGCTATCCAAGGGGGTGGTGGTGTCCAGGGGGTGTCCAAGGGGTGGGGGTGGTGTCCAGGGGTGAGGGGGATTTTCAAGTGGGTAGGGATGTCCAAGGGGTGGGGGTTGTCCTTGGGGGTGGGGGTGTCCATGGGGGTAGGGGAGGGGGAGGTATCTAGGGGGGTGTGTGTGGTGTCCGTGGGGGTGGGGGTGGTGTCCAAAGGGGTTAGTGGGCTGTCCAAGGGGGTAGGGGGTTTCCAGGTGTGGGGGTGTCCAGGGGGTGGGGGATATCCAGAGGGGTTGGGGTTCTTTAGGGGGTGGGGAGGGGGCTATACAAGCTGGTGGTGTTGTCCAAGGGGTGTCCAAGGATGTGAGGTTGTTTAGGGGGATGAGGGGGCTTTCCCAGGGGGTGGAGGTGTCCAGGTGGAGGCGGTGGTGTCCATGGGGGTGAGAGGGCTATTTATGGGGGGTGGGTGTATCCAGGGGACAAACCCTACCCCTGTGGAAATCCACCACCACCGTGGATAGCCCCTACCCCCTTGGCCACCCTGGATAGCCCCTTACCCCGTGGACAGCCCCTACCCCCTTAGACAACCCCCACCACCCCACTGGATAGCCCCTAACCCCTTGGAGTCCCCCTATATATATATATATATCAAAGGTTTCATTGAAACCTTTGTCATATTTTAACTTCAGGTAGTCTATACCAACGGTTCCTGTAGAATCGTTGGTATAGGGCTATTGCAATGACCATCATGCTAATGGTGTGTGAAACCGTTGGGGGTATTATATCCCAAATGTTTCAGGGGATATCCTAATGGTTTCTAGTCTTTGATATATGTGTAATTTTCAGTAGTGAATGTATACATATTTTAATATTTATAATTCATATTTCTTTTTTACAGAAGGGTGAATTTGGTATCCAGGGGGGCTGTCCAGGTGGGGTGGGGGCTATCCATGGGTGGGGGGGGGGGCGTCCATGGGGGTGAGAGGATTCCAAGGAGGTTGGGAGGGCTATCTAGGGGAGTGGGTGGCTGTTCAAGGGAGTGGGGGCTGTCCAGGAGGGTAGGGGTGGGGGGGGGGCTGTCAATGGTGGTGGGAGGATGCCCAGGATGGTGGGAGGGATATCCAAGGGTGTGGGGAGCAGTTGAAGGGGTGTCCAGGGGTTTGGCGGTGTCCAAAAGGGTGGGGATGTTCAAGGGGGTGGGTTGGATATCCTGGGGGGTGGGGGCTATCCAGGGGGTGTCCAGGGGTGTGTGTGTGTGGGGTGGGGGGGGGTCCATGGGGAATGGGGGTGTCTAGGGGGTGTCTAGTGGATTGGGGGCCGTCCAGGGGAGTGGAGGACCTCTAGGAGGGTGGGGGTTGTTCATGGGGTGGGAGGGTGTCCAGGTGGGTGGGAGGGTAGTCCATGGGAGTTGGGGGCTCTCTAGGGGGTGTTTAGGGGTGTGGGGGTGGTGTCTTGGAGGGTGGGGGTGTCCAGGAGGGTGGGGGTTGTCCAGGGGGTGGGTGGGAAGTCCAAGGGGGTGGGGGCTGTTCAGGGGGAGTCTAGGGGAGGGGGTGTCCAGGGGTGTGGGGATGTACAGTGGAGTGGTGTGGTTTCCAGGGGTGTGGGAGGGCTATCCAGTGGGGTAGGGGTGTCCAGGGTGTCCATGGGGGTGGAAGGCTGTCTAGGAAGGTACAAGAGCTGTTCATGGGAGTAGGGGCTATCCGGGGGAGTGGGAGGATGTCCATGAGGTGTTAAGGGGTGTGGGAGGGTGTCCAAGGGGGTGGGATGGTGTCCAGGGGGTGGATGGTTGTCCAGGTGGTGGGGGTTTTCCAGTGGGGTGGGTGTTGTCCCAGATGGTGGGGGGACCCAGGGGGTGTCTAGGGGTGTGGGAGGTTGTCCAGGTGGAGTCCAAGGGGGTGGGAGTGTTTCCAAAGGGGTGGGAGGGTGTCCAGGGGGGTGAATGGTTGTCTGGGGGTGGGGGGATGTCCAATGGGGGGGGGACGTCCAGGGGTGTCTAGGGGCGTGGGTGTGTGTTCAGGGGGTTTCCAGGTGACTGGGGGCTGTCCAGGGGGTGGGTGCTATCCGAGAGGGTGGGGGTTATCTAGTGTGGTTTCCAAGGGTGTGGGGGCAGGTGTCCAGTAGGGTGGGGAGGGTTCCGGTGTTGTGGGAGGGTTGTCCTGTGGGGTGGGGTGTCTAGGGTGTCCATGGGGTGGGAGGCTATCCAGGAATGTGGGAGTGTTGTCCAGGGGAGTGGGGGCTGTCCAGGGGTTGTCCAGGGCTGTGGGAGGGTGTCCAAAGGGGTGGGTGGGTGTCCAGGGGGTGGTTGGCTGTCTAGGGGGGGGGGCTGTCAAGTGGGGTGGGGCCGGTCGAGGAGGGTGGGGGGAGGGGGCGTCCAGTGGTTGTCAAAGGGTGTGGTAGGGTGTCCATGGTGTGTCAATGTGTGTGGGGGTTGTCCAAGGGGTGAGGACTGTCTAAGAGGTTGAGGGGCAATCCAGGGGATGTCTAGGGGTGTGGGAGGGTGTCCAGGGGTGGGTGGCTGTCCACGGTGTCGGGGCTTTCCAGTGGGGGGGCTATCTTGGGGGTGTCATGGGGTATGTCTATGAGGGTGGGGGATGTCCAGGTGTGTTGGAGGGTGCCCAGGTGGGCGGGGGCTGTCCAAGGGGTGGGGGTTATCCATGCGGGTGGGGTGGGGTGGAGGGGGGGGGGGCTATCCAAGGGTGTGGGAGGGTGTCCAGTGGGTGGGTGGTTTTCCAGGGGGTGGGGGGGGGGGCTGTTTAGGAGTGGGGGTGTCTAGGGGGTGTCTTGGGTGTTTCCAACGGTGTGGGAGGGTGTCCATGTGGGTGAGGGGTTTTCCAGGGGGTGGGGGCTATCTAGGTTGGTGGGGGGGCTATCCCGGGGGTGTCAAGGGGTGTGGGAGAGTGTCCAAGCAGGTGGGAGGGTGTCTGGGGGGGGGGGGTTGTAGTGGCTGTCGAGGGGGGGTGGGTGATATCCAGTGGGGTTGGGGGGATGTCCAAGGGGTTTTATGTTTTTTTAGTTGAAATTTTATTTTTTAACATTCTTTATGTGAATATTGAATTTTTCTTTGGTTATTATTTTTCTGGGATAGTTTTTATGTTTTTATGGTATGTATTCTAGTGTGGTTTTATTATAGTTTTTGTCTGGTTTTGGTATACTTTTTTCCTGTTTTAGGTCTTCTTTGGGAGTGCATAGTACTGGCCAGAAGATTATATTAAATAAAATTGGTTTGTACGTCGGTTCTTTTATAACTAACATAAAAAAATTTCATCAGAAAGAAGTTTTAATGACGGTTATTTTATAACCTACGTAAAAAAATGCATGGGAAATGGGTTTTTTGTCTGTTATTAAATAATAGAAGTAATAAATATAATTGAAGAGTTATTTATGTCGTCTATAAAATTACCGACGTAGTATATATGTTTTCACGCAGTTTATTAGTTAACCAATGTGAAAAAACGAATGGCGGACTAGTTTAACACGTCGGTTATGAAAAAAAACGACATGTTAAACTTATCATTCACACCGGTTATGAAAAAACCGACATGATAAACATTTTGGAGGAGTAGTTTATTACGTTGGTTATATAATAACTGATATAATAAAGTATATACCACATTGGTTTTTAAATAACAGACATGGTATATCACCACTCTAAAGTGCTTTCCACATCAATTTTTTATGAACCGATGTGACAATGCTTCGGATTTTTAATTGTTATGTCGGTTTTAGAATTACAGATGTAAAAAACAATGTTTATAAAGTCTCATATAATAATTTCGGCCAATATCTGACATAAAAAATAGAAACTAACCACCAAAAGAAATGTTTTATGAACTATAGATAACCTATTAATGATATGGTAAAAATATTATCTTTTATTCACTCGTTTAAATTGATAAAATTAAGTGGAAAATAATTTTTATTTCTATAAAATGTATTTATATAGGAAAACATTATCTTTATAATCTATTCCAACTCCCATATATCACCATAATAAAAACTATATTTGAACATTAGACATCTAGATTAATGATATTTCATGTAATCCACGTCATATTCATCTATCTACCATAGTAGGATCATGTTTGGGTTGATTTAACTACCGACATAAAAAAATAATATATTTATATCATGGATGAATATTAAAATTAAATTAGTGTAATAATATGATAAAACAATACATAATTTTTTATTATTGTATGGTTACATCAACATTTTACCTATTATTTAAGAAACCACATTATGTTTGTTATGAAACAGTGAAATTTTTTGTCGCAGATTTCAAACTCATTGATTATAAAAAAATCCATAATTATTATATAATTATTTCAAAAACTATAATGGAACATATAATTCATTTCTTTTATTATTTGTCGAATTATAAATATTCTATCATGATTGAAAATCAATTTTTTTACAAAACTAGCCCAAATTTATATAGAATACAGACCCTCAGTATTGAAAATAGATAAAAAAATATCTAATAAATATAGTGACTCTAAATAAATAGTATATAAGTTTAGTGTTACAAATAATGAAAATGGGTATGTTTTAATGATTACAATTTATTTTTTTCATGTTACAAATGAACAAGGGATTCATCTCAATATCCTCTCTTCGATGCATGTTTGTTATTATGAACCTAATTTAATTTATATGGTGTATATTATGTCTATATGAAATATCACATCATTAAATATATTTTTAATCAGGGTATTTTATTTATAATTAGAATCCCTCATTTTCATGATGTTTTTATTAATGTGTTACTCAAGTAATAATTATTTTCTAGGTCTCAATTCTGATTCATTGAGATATAATCATTTTTATAAAACATGATTATTTTGTATGGTGTTCTATTTATATACTATCATATAATATATGTATAAATTTTTTATTTATTACTATGTTAAATGAATCCAAATAATTATTTTTCTTTAAATTCATTTTGTTTCATGTTTTACTGCGGTCGTAAGTGTTTTCAATAACTCAATTTTCATTAAATGATTTATGATCGATCACTTGAACTTTTATCATATAATAAGCTTTAATTATTCCTTGTAATTTTATTGTGTTTTATTCACTCATTTTTTACTTTTTTACTACATAAATCCATTTTCAATTATTTTGAGCCTCATTAAGTATATTTCCCATAAGAAATATTGATAACCAATGTCTCCCTTACTATAGTTATATTATTTTATCATGAATTTATTTTTTATTTTATTGGGTTTTATATCCCTAATAAATTATTTTTTTTATAATACCATACTGTAATATGATGTCATAATACAAATTAATCTTTTGTTACTCTTCTCATAATGGGAGTTTTGAACAACGGTATACTGAAAATATTAAAAAAACGGTTTTTTCCTTTGAATTTCATATATTTTATCTTACCTATTAATCCTTGATAAATATTCTTCTATTTTATGGATACATTATTGGAGATTTTTTTTATATGTAATTTTTTACATAATCATTCCTGACACTATTTCAAATGTTACTGATGAATACGTCAAGTTATTTTTCATATTACATAAATGTTATAAATGTTTTCAAAAATATATTTTAAGCATTATTTCCACTTCCATTAATATTTTTAAAATAATAGTACCCAAATGTATTTAGGTTTGATGATTTATATTCTATCATTTATATGTTACCATTTGGGGGACTGAACTCATCATAATAAACTATTAAATTTTTATTCCCTTTTTTGTGATACAATTTGATGTTTTATTTTTTCAAGGATCTGTTTATCTATGTTATAATTATTTTATGTTTCATTTTCTACACTGGGGTTATATAATTTTGAAATCATCCACCTTATTTCATTAGATCGATTAGGATAACAATATTCTAGTGTTGACATTGTTTTATATTCACTCATCTATATAGTGTGAACATCACAGTTTAAATAATTCATATTGGAAAATGTTCACCAATATAGATTGTTATACTCTTAATATGTAGAAATTTATTTGAATTTTGTATAATATTATTAAATATGGATGATTATTATAAGGATTAATTTGTATTTTTTGACCGTCCGATATTATCCTCCAAAATTGTTTATTTTCATTTTTTCCATTCATTTATTTGGGGAAATGTACTAGTATTGTTTATATTGATATGCTAATAAGAAGAATTATTGAAATGTTCACTATTTATGTTTTTACCATATAAGTTCACTCTCTTAATAGATTGTGATCATGAAATAACTTTATTATGTAGGAAATTATATTACTTATCTTTCTTAATATTGACTATTATTGTTGATTGATAAATATTTAATTTATTTAGTAATTGTAATGTGGATAACCATGTTTTACTGATCATGTTGTTCCTCAGGGATTAGTATGACTAGTCTTGATGATATTTTTAGTGAATTCAATAGACATAATTAGGTGGTGGGTGGGGCTCTAAGTTATATAGTACATTGATTAATCGATAAGTGTCATTAAACAACCAGTTTGGGTATTTGGCCTATTCCTACCAATATCAGAAAGATGTATTGATTATAGTCTCAACAAACATGTAAGTCATGGAACAAGGTCTCTATAGTAGGATGAGCCCGTAAGGAGCAAAACGTCGCTATGTTAGGGTTCCTCTCGTGCCTCCTTCCCCTTCCCAGATCTGCTCTTTCTCTTCTCCCTGATTTGGCAGTTCGAAGTGGTGGTTCTCTACCGATGCGGATCTTTTGGCTCACCTTGCGCGCACTGGTGTCTATCTTCTTGACGCAATGTTAATCTGCGCCTGAGCTCCTAATCCGGTGGCTCGAGATAGTCACTTCATCCTTTGATCTGGGTGCTTGGAGGTTGAGTGTTGTCTCTCTGGAGGATGTGGTTGGTGGCATTAGGATCTTGCTTTGGTTTTGAGATGAAAATCCCTTGTTCAAAGGTCCTCTAAAGAGGCTTCGCATAGGATTTGGAAGGCGGGGATTTGTAACTGGTGGTTCTTCTATGTCGTGGTTTTGGTTTCTCTGTGATTGGTGATTTCTTTGGTGATGTGATTAATTTGTTTGTGGCGATGCCATGGAAGGTTTGGATGGAGGACCGGTTATTCTTCAGGGGCGTTTTGGCGTTTCTTATGATGCAGATGAAGGTGTGCAGACCGATGCGTAGATAGAGGTGTGGTATGATGGCAGGGATGGTATGGCTAGTTGATGATGGGCCGACAACGATGATCCGGTGGATGGTCTCGCCGGCATCCTGCTATGATGCGACGACAGAGGCAGGTGATGTTAGTGTTCCTGTCTTGTTTTGGTTATGTGTCCCAAGGGGTCATGTGGTGTACATTGTTGTGTGGACCGAGGTGTGGTATGATTTCACTCGATCTTTGCGGTTTGTAATTTAAAATTTGGAATGGAATTCTCGGGTAGTGCAACGCGGTGTGTGATTTTTGGGTTCCACTACCTATTTGTTCGGTTACCGGTAACCCTAAAACTGGCATTTTAGAAATTGGAAAAAATTTCATTGAGGAGGTATCTACAGTAGATTAATGATGTACAACATTATTCTTTTCATAAGCTTTATATTATCATTTCCATATTCATTTTTTAATTTAATTTCATGGATATAAAATGATCTCAGTTTCATTTTCATTAAGGACTCAGTTTGATTACTATTTCCATAATAATATTTCTTCCATGATAACTTAAACTATAGATGTCCCTTTATTGTTAATTTTATCTCACCAATTCATAACAATTTATCTATTTTATAATTACATTAAAAAAGGAGATTCACTAGTGTATAAAACATTTCTTACGACTGTTATTTTCAGTTTTTTACATCGTCTTTTGGCTGAAGTTATTATCAGAGACCTTATAAACATTTTTTACATCGGTTATTCTATAACCGATGTAAAAATTAAAACTAAGAAGAATTTTTCATGTTGGATCCTCAAGAACCAACTCTAAAAATGCTTCAGAGTCATGATATACCACATCGGTTATTTAAAACCTAACATGGTATATACCTTATTACGTCAGATATTATATAACCGACGTAATATATGGCACCTCAGAAGTGTTTATCACATATGTTATTTAATAACCAACCTGAAATATTAGTTTAACACGTCAGTTTTTTTCATAACCGATGTGCTAAAACAGTCTTCCAATAGTTTTTTCACATCGGTTAAATAATAACCGACGTGAAAACATATATACTACGTCGATTATTTAATAACAGATGTAAAAAACTCCTCCATTCTATTTATAATGTTAGTTATTTAATAATTGACATAAAAAACCATTTCCCATTCATTTTTTATGTCGTCCATAAAATGACAGAAGTTAAAACCTATTTCCCATGCATTTTTTACATCAGTTATAAAATAACGGATGCAAAAACCAAATTTTTTAATAGAACCTTCCAACCAGTACTATGCCCTCCCAAAAAAGACATGAAATTGAAAAAAAAACAGTACAAAACCAAACCCAAACTGCTCCCTATTACTATAACACACCAAGCTTCCACGGTACGTTTCCCTTTGAATAATGCGATAGCGTGTGTTGTACGCAACCTCGAGTTCTAACACACACCACAACTAATTAAACTAGCCGTTGTGAATAGTAATACCTACTTTTTGAAATCATATATATTTTATATTTCAAAATGGACTTCATTTTTTGATTCGGAATATTGAAATTATCCTAGGGTGAAATTTTGGTACTTTTCGGATAACTTTTATATTTTGATGAATAGTGAAAATTACTAAATTTTAATAAAATTCAACTTTTTTAATCAAAATAATTAATATTGATAAATTATGAATTTGAGTGGTTTTAAAGTATATTTAGAATATATTTTTACCATTTAATTTAATGTTTTTCATTGGACATAATTTCACAATTAAACCAGACATAAACAAGTGTCAATCTTTTGATAGTTATTATCTCTTAAAAACACGCTTTTTATTTTAACAACGGGAATTAATTTTAAATTAATTTCTGCCACTTCTGTGTTTTGAATTTGGAAAAATGGATTACATATTTGGAATCAGGATGTCCAAATTATGTAAATAGGTATCTTTTATTTTTACACATTTTGAATAATTACTGCAGTAAATATTTTATTTACCATGGTTAAAGGGTAAATCCGGTAAATAAGGGCTAAAAAATAATATTATAATAATACAGAATTACCCTAAAACATGTCCTAACCTTATTTGTGGACACATACCCGACCATGGGCATCCTTGGGTCGATTTGGGGACCCCTTAAAGCCACTTTTATGTGGTAGGGGCACATTATATTAATAAAGTTAAAATAAAAAAATGGCATAAGATTACATCTTTTAGAAGAACAATTTTTACATAGGGTTATACATGTTGGATTTTATATTATAAATATTAATTAGAAAGATAAAAAGATTTCCTACATAATGATATTTTATTTATAATTTTTAGACATCAAATAAGTTAAATTATTAATGACACAATAATGACTCAATGTTTACCTCATTAATAAATCATTTAAATAAATAAGATTATAATGATTAAAATATTATCTAAAACCTATAAAATTCTTATTGGTTGATGTTATTTAGAAAATGAGTCATCTTATCTTCGACCTCAATGATTTTAGGACCATTATAAACCGAATATAAATATACTATAAAGTAATACTTTCACTCTTTCCTAAAGAGCCCCTCCTCTCCCTTATAAAAGGAGACCACTTCTACTCATTCCTCACACCTCTCAAGCCACTTGGCTCGTCCAAACCCTGCCCAAATACTCTCCCAACTTCCCTCAATACAACATAGAGGCCTTAGTTTGATCATAATGCCAACCTAAGGATCCCTTTTTATCAAATCAAAAGGAAGAGCCCGAAGAAGAGGTAATGATTTCACCACCCTTTTTCAAGTTCCTTTCTTCTTCCACTTCTTCTTTCTTTGTTCTTACCATTCTAAAATAATAACTCCAGTATCTCACATATACTGTGATGTTATTATAAATATGGTACAACCATATTCAGTATTCTATCCACCCTTTGAATAACATGTCACCATACGTGCGTACGTACGGCTTACTGTCTCCACGTCGTGGTGTAATTGTTATTCAATATATTATTATTTGGATGGGTATAATAATGATGTGAAACTCATGTAAATAATAAATATAACATTTTAATTATTCTGTATATATGATATAACATCCATTTATATATTATTTTAATATCAAAAGAATGATATTGACGCTCGTGCGTACGTACGGACTACCGCCTCCACAAACGCGATAAGATTCATTCTCCGTCCTATCCATTCAAGTATAATTATCATTTGATGATTTAAAAATGATGTTTAAGGACTTGATATCATTCTGGATATGAATAATATACAAACTATCCATTACAAACTTGGCTTACGTAACAAAACATATAAAATAATACAAGTAAGTTAACACCCGAAACAACGATAATACTAAGATATTATTATCAAATCAATATTAAAAGATCATATATGTATATGATTCTTTTATAATTTAATAACAATTATTTCACCATTATACAGGAGGTTAACCTACCCCAACCAAGGAAAAGTACAAGGTAAGGGTTTATTTCTCAATCTCTTCATTATCCGAGGTTGTTTATACATAATTATCTACTGGGACCTCGTTATCATCCACGTCCATGTTTCTTCAAAATTTATTTCAAAACATTTTTAATATTTAAAAGAATATGGGTTAAAGTCATTTATACCCTTGTTTGACTTTTTATAAGAGGTTTATAAGGGAATCTTTCCGTCGTTTTCCAAACAAGGTGCTTTTTAACCTTTTCGACAGAATTAAGATAAGAATGTTTTTTTAACTTATACGGCGGGTGCGGTTATTTTCCGCCGTTATAAAATCGTCAAAGCTTCCCTTAAAAGCTTATAAGAATATATTCAAAGAAAATGTTTTATTTTATAAATATATTTCTCTTAAATGATTTCAAAGTAGAAAGAGATATTTTTTTAAAATGAATTTTGATTTCATCTATGTCAACATCCTTTGATGGGTTTTACACTTATTTAAAGTTGATTTGTTATGATACAAAACTTCTATATTATATTGAAGGTTTTGTGATTTGTTTGACTGTGGATGTTCTATTTTTATACCATTCATGGTTTATGGTGAAAGTATTGACATTTCGTATGCTAGTTTTAATACGAATGTTTATGTTATGTTTAAACCTTTTCATATGGGAATGCATTGGACTTAATATGTGACGGGTGGAGCCCGCTATAGCTCCTCGATGCATCAGTAGGTCTCATGAGACAAACTAGTGTCTTGGCACAAGGCCTTGGAAAAATCTTATTTGTAGTCTTGGCACGAGGCCTTGGCTATGTGGTTATGATAGTCTGGCATTATGCATTCCATCATTATGAAAGTGGTTATTGATATTGCATGTGATTATTCGATTAGTAGAATATCCATGTGAATAAGTAAATGAAATTATTTCATTTTATTTATGCCATACTATGTTGAAGTTAAAGTTTAAAAGGCTTTTGTTTTAGTTATACATTGCCTTAAAAGTTTATTCTTATTTATGAAAGTTTCCTCTATATTGTTATCCTTACTGGGCATTTGAGCTCACCCCTTTTCTATGTTTTATTTTCCCCAGGATGTGAAGTAAATTATGAATGACTTGCAGGGGTATTATGTGGGGATATGAGTGTGGATTATGGAGACATTATGTTGTTGTAGTATTTTTTCATTTTATGATGTAATGTAAAACTTATGAATATATCTAGTGTTTCCAAGGCTACTAAACCAATCGGTCTTTCGAGATTTGATCTTTCTTGTGATCATGCCAATGTTATGTAATTAATGCACCGACTCTGGGTAACTGGGGTCGGGGAGTTACAGTTGGTATCAGAGGAAGTTTAGTACAAACCTTGGAAGCTAGATTTAGATAAACTCTGATTAGAGCACGTAGACCTAAGATGAACTTTGAGGATTAGTATAGAAGAACTTACTAGAATTTTGGTATTGTAGAGATTTTTTGAGTTTTCCAAGAAATACATCCCTGTGTGGATACGAGCAGGTAGAGGCGGCTCTGGAACAGATGTACCTAGGGGTAAAACCCGAAAACACCGCTTTGAGCTAGACTCGAACGGGAACTGATGCACGACAACGGGCCTTGCTGCACTCTTGGTTACGGCACTCCCGGGGGATATTCTTAGGATAACTCTCATTTTCTTTACAAATCATTATGAAGGGTTTATGAGTATATACTTCCTCCAAGAAAACATTTTTATGATTATGGATTATATCCATAAATAGTTTAATTTATGTTAAGTGTTTTATAAGTATGGGATTATGTATTTTGATTCATAAACTAATCTAGTTTATGCCATTGTTTAGAAATGGCTCCTAGTGGAAGAAATGGAAACTGTATCAATGCACGCACTCCATGTAGGGATTTACCTCCTGCTCAAGATAATTATAGTGGGGCTGGTGATGCAACTGGTGCCGATCAGCTAATCACCATACTGGGAAAACTTACTCAGGTTATGAATAATAACCTTACCCGTATGGAGCACCCTGATCCGCAGCGTGGAGGATCAATGTTAGATCGATTCATGAGGCAACAAACACCAACGTTCAATGGGAGTAAAAATCCCTTAGTAGCTAAGCAATGGATAAATTCCCTAGAGAAAATATTTCAGGCTTTGGGGAGCAGTGAAAGGGAAAAAGTTATCATGGCAGTTTACCGCCTCACTGGAGATGTTGATCAATGGTGGCCATTGATTCAAAACATGAAGGAAGATGATGAAGTATAAAATATGGAATGGAGGGAGTTCAAAGATCTGTTTTTAGAAAAATACTTCCCTCGCGACCATCGAGCAGAAATGGAAAGGCAATTTCTTAGTCTGAGACAGAAGGAGGATGAGAATGTCGAAAAGTATGAGGCTAACTTTACAAGGTTAGCAAGGTATGCTAGTGATTATATACGTAACCAAAGAAGTAAGATTGATCGTTTCTTTGATGGGTTAAAACCATTTCTCCGTTGAGCATTAGTCTCACAATCCTTTTCATCGTACGAAGACATTGTCTCATGTGCTATCAAGACCGAAAAGGAATTCTCTAAGTCTTATGACTTTAAAGAAAAGCAAGAGAAGAAGAGACCTGCTGATCAATCTGGGAATGGAAATAAGGGGAAGAAGGGAAAGGTTGAATATCCATCCTGTGGTAAATGCGGGAAGAAACACCCTGGTACTTTCTTGAAGGGAATGGGAGTGTGTTACAAGTGTGGTGAAAAAGGCCACCAAGCTCGTGATTGCAAGGGGAAGAAGGAAGCTACCAACGTTCAGTGCTACAATTACAGGGAGATGGGGCATTATGCAAATGAATGTCCTAAGCTTCAGGAGAACATACCTCAGAAAAGGCCAAGGGATCAAGGCCAGGTTTATGCTATCACTACTACTGAGGTAGAAGTTCCGAAAGACGTGGTGGCAGGTAATTTAATGGTTTCCTCAAGTTTAGAAAATGCATTATTTGATTCTGGATCGTCTCATTGTTTCATATCTTCCCAGTTTGCTAAGAAAATAAGATATTTCCAATTTGATTTAATAAGGGAGTTGCCAGTTAAAACACCTAAGGGAAGTATCATTGCAACAAAGTTTTGTGAATCAGTCCCCATTAGAGCACATAAATTTTCTTTATCTGCTGATCTCATCGTCATACCTATGATTGAGTTTGATATAATCCTCGGTATGGACTGGCTTTCGGACTATGATGCAAAGATTTATTGAAAGAACAAAGAGGTTAGGATTCTTGATGATAATGATAAGGAACACCTTATTTTTAGAGCAGAATCGTCACCACCTAATTCTTATTTAGATCCACCCCCAGTAGCTCAACTTAATTCAATTATTGGGGAGGAAGAGAATGAAATAACTGTCGGTGAGGAAAGGAATGTTCAAATAGAGGATGTACCTGTTGTGAAAGAATTTGTAGATGTATTTCCGGAAGATTTACCTGGACATCCTCCAGAATGAGAAGTTCAGTTTTCCATTGATTTGATTCCTGGATCAAGGCCTATATCGAAGACCCCTTATAGAATGGCCACTGTAGAATTAGTCGAACTAAAGAAACAACTAGAGGAATTGAGTAATAAATGATTTATTCGCTCTAGTGTTTCTCCATGGGGAGCCCCTGTTCTTTTTGTTAAAAAGAAAGATGGATCTATGAGGTTATGTATCGACTACAGGGAGATCAATTCTATAATGATAAAGAACAAGTATCCCCTACCTCGTATTGATGATTTATTTGACCAACTACATGGAGCTCAATACTTCTCAAAGATTGACCTTCGATCTGGATACCATCAGTTGTGTGTGAAGAAGGAAGACATTCTGAAGACAGCATTTCGAACCAGGTACGGGCATTACGAGTTTACCATAATGCCATTTCGATTGACTAATGCACCCTCTGTATTCATGGATCTAATGAATAGAGTTTTCAAGGAGTATCTCGATGAATTTCTGGTGGTATTTATTGATGATATCTTGGTATACTCCAAAACCTACGAAGATCATGAAAATCACTTGCGCATTATCTTGAAGACTCTGAGGAGGCATGAATTATATGGGAAGTTTAGCAAGTGTGAATTCTGGCTTCAAGATATTTCTTTTCTTGGCCATATTGTCTCTAAAGATGGAATCTCTGTTGATACTTCTAAGACCAAGGCAATCCAAGAATGGCCATCACCTACGAGTATAACTGAGGTACGTAGTTTTATTGGTTTGGCAGGTTATTATCGACGTTTCGTCCAGAATTTTGCCCGATTGGCTAACCCATTAATGAAGATCACACGTAAAGGGGTTAAATTTGGTTGGACAAAAGAGTGTGAAGAATGTTTCGAAGAACTGAAGAAAAGATTAGTCAATGCTCCTATATTGGCTCTACCATCGGGGAATGATGGCTTCGTTATTTATAGTGATGCATCAAAGAAAGGACTTGGCTGTGTCCTTATGCAGAATGACAGAGTTATTGCCTATGCATCACGACAGTTGAAAATTCATGAACAAAACTATCCTACTCATGATCTCGAGTTAGCAGCTATGATCTTTGCTTTGAAGATATGGAGGCACTACCTCTATGGTGAAAAATGTGAGATTTATACTGATCACAAGAGTTTGAAGTATATTTTCTCACAAAAAGAACTCAACATGAGGCAAAGGAGATGGCTTGAATTACTCAAGGATTATGATTGTACGATACACTACCACCCGGGGAAGGAAAACAAGGTGGCAGATGCTTTGAGTAGAAAATACCATGGAGTTTTGAACAATATGAGAATTGAAAGGGATCCAATTTTCATGGATCTAGTGAAGATGGACATGGGAATAACCAGGGAAGGTGAAACATCAATGCTTTTTCAAATGGTTGCCAAACCATCTTTACTAGAAAGGATTAAGAGTTCTCAGACCGATGATGAAGAATTTTAGAAGAAGATTAAAGCTGTGAATGATGGGAGATTGAGAGACTTTGTGTATGGAGATGGAATTTTGAAATTCGGGAAGAGACTTTGTGTTCCCGATTTACCTGATCTAAAAAGGGAATTGCTGGATGATGCTCATAGTTCCAATTTCTCTATACACCCTGGGAGCACAAAAATGTATAGAGATTTGAAAGGACATTTTTTGGTGGGACAACATGAAGAGGGAGATTACTGATTTTGTGTCAAGATGTATGGTTTGTCAATAGGTGAAAGCTGGAAGGCAACAGCCTGGAGGAGTCATGCAACCTCTTCCCATACCGGAGTGGAAATGGGACAATATTACAATGGACTTTGTCATGGGGCTACCAAAGACTCCTAGAAGGAATGATGCAATATGGGTTATTGTTGATCGCCTTACCAAGTCAGCACATTTTCTTGCTATAAGAGAAGATCTACCCCTCGAACGTCTAGCGAGACTATACATTAATGAAGTTGTGAGACTTCATGGAGTACCCCTATCGATTGTTTCTGATCGTGATCCCCGTTTTACTTCAAGATTTTGGAAAAGTCTTCAGAAATATATGGATACTGAACTTCATTTGAGCACTGCTTACCACCCTCAGACAGATGGACAATCAGAACGGACTTTTCAAACCCTAGAAGACATGTTGAGATCTTGCTCACTTGACTTTCAGGGTATGTGGGATCAATATTTACCACTGGTAGAATTTTCCTATAACAATAGCTTCCATTCGAGTATTCAGATGGCACCATATAAAGCGTTGTACACCAACCTGTTGGGATGAGGTTGGTGAAAGAAAACTTGTAGGCCCAGAACTGGTGGAGGAAATGGTGGAAAAGGTGAAGGTAATCCAAAATCACATCAAAGCAGCACAAAGTAGGCAGAAGAGCTATGCCGATAATCGAAGGAAGGATTTGGAATTTCAAGTCGGTGATCATGTTTTCCTAAAGGTATCTCCATGGAAGGGAGTCATACGTTTTGGTAAGAAAGGTAAATTGAGTCCCAGGTACATCGGACCTTTCGAAATTCTAGAACGAATTGGGGTTGTAGCTTACCGATTGGCAATGCCGCCAAGTCTCTCCAAAGTTCACGATGTGTTCCACGTATCTCTGTTGAGAAAATACATGCCTGACCCAATGCATGTACTCACCTATGAGGAATTAGAACTGGAACCCGATCTGTCTTATTGTGAAGAGCCTGTCAGGATTCTTGATACAAGAGAACAAGTACTGAGAAACCGGATGACGCGTCTGGTAAAAGTTTTGTGGAGAAATCATAAGATGGAAGAGGCAACGTGGGAACCCGAGGAACTTATGATGAAGAACCACCCGAGTCTTTTTATGCACTAATACCCTAGAAATTTCAAGGACGGAATTATTTGGAGGGGAGACTGTAACACCCCAAGCTTCCACGATACGTTTCCCTTCGAATAATGCGATAGCGTGTGTTGTATGCAACCTCGAGTTCTAACACACACCACAACTAATTAAACTAGTCGTTGTGAATAGTAATACCTACTTTTTGAAATCATATATATTTTATATTTCAAAATGGACTTCATTTTTGGATTCGGAATATTGAAATTAGCCTAGGGTGAAATTTTGGTACTTTTCGGATAACTTTTATATTTTGATGAATAGTGAAAATTACTAAATTTTAATTAAAATCAACTTTTTTAATCAAAATAATTAATATTGATAAATTATGAATTTTAGTGGTTTTAAAGTATATTTAGAATATATTTTTACCATTTAATTTAATGTTTGTCATTGGATATAATTTCACAATTAAACCAGACATAAACAAGTGTCAATCTTTTGATAGTTATTATCTCTTAAAAACACGCTTTTTATTTTAACAACGGGAATGAATTTTAAATTAATTTCTGCCACTTCTGTGTTTTGAATTTGGAAAAATGGATTACATATTTGGAATCAGGATGTCCAAATTATGTAAATAGGTAACTTTTATTTTTACACATTTTGAATAATTACTGCGGTAAATATTTTATTTACCATGGTTAAAGGGTAAATCCGGTAAATAAGGGTTAAAAAATAATATTATAATAATACAAAATTACCCTAAAACGTGCCCTAACCTTATTGGTGGACACATACCCGACCATGGGCATCCTTGGGTCGATTTGGGGACCCCTTAATGCCACTTGTATGTGGTAGGGACACATTATATTAATAAAGTTAAAATAAAAATAAAAATTGCATAAGCTTACATCTTTTAGAAGAACAATTTTTACGTAGGGTTATACATGTTGGATTTTCGATTATAAATATTCATTATAAAGCTAAAGTTATTTCCTACATAATGATATTTTATTTATAATTTTTAGACATCAAATAATTTAAATTATTAATGACACAATAATGATGCAATGTTTACCTCATTAATAAATCATTTAAATAAATAAGATTATAATGATTAAAATATTATCTAAAACCTGTCCAATTCTTATTGGTTGATGTTATTTAAAAAATGAGTCATCTTATCTTCTACCGTAATGATTTTTGGACCATTATAAACTGAATATAAATATATTATAAAGTAATACTTTCACTCTTTCCTAAAGAGCCCCTCCTCTCCCTTATAAAAGGAGACCACTTCTACTCATTCCTCACACCTCTCAAGCCGCTTGGCTCATCCAAACCCTGCCCAAATACTCTCCCAACTTCTCTCACTACAACCTAGAGGCCTTAGTTTGATCAGAAATCCAACCTAAGGAGCCCTTTTGATCAAATCAAAAGGAAGAGCCCGAAGAAGAGGTAATGATTTCACCACCCTTTTTCAAGTTCCTTTCTTCTTCCACTTCTTCTTTCTTTGTTCTTACCATTCTAAAATAATAACTCCAGTATCTCACATATACTGTGATGTTATTATAAATATGGTACAACCATATTCAGTATTCTATCCACCCTTTGAATAACATGTCACCATACGTGCGTATGTACGGCTTACCGTCTCCACGTCGTGGTGTAATTGTTATTCAATATATTATTATTTGGATGGGTATAATAATGATGTGCAACTCATGTAAATAATAAATATAACATGTTAATTATTCTTTATATATGATATAACATCCATTTATATATTATTTTAATATCAAAATAATGATATTGTCGCTCGTGCGTACGTACGGACTACCGTCTCCACAAACGCGATAAGATTCATTCTCCGTCGTATCCATTCAAGTATAATTATCATTTTATGATTTAAAAATTATGTTTAAGGACTTGATATCATTCTGGAAATGAATAATATACAAACTATCCATTACAAACTTGGCTTACGTAACAAAACATATAAAATAAAACAAGTAAGTTAACACCCGAAACAACGATAATACTAAGATATTATTATCAAATCAATATTAAAAGATCATATATGTATATGATTCTTTTATAATTTAATAACAATTATTTCACCATTATACAGGAGGTTATCCTACCCCAACCAAGGAAAAGTACAAGGTAAGGGTTTATTTCGCAATCTCTTCATTATCCGAGGTTGTTTATACATAATTATCTACTGGGACCTCGTTATCATCCACGTCCATGTTTCTTCAAAATGTATTTCAAAACATTTTTAATATTTAAAAGAATATGGGTTAAAGTCATTTATACCCTTGTTTGACTTTTTATAAGAGTTTTATAAGGGAATCTTTCCGTCGTTTTCCAAACAAGTTTCTTTTTAACCTTTTCGACAGAATTAAGATAAGAATGTTTTTTTAACTTATACGGCGGGTGCGGTTATTTTCCGCCGTTATAAAATCGTCAATGCTTCCCTTACAAGCTTATAAGAATATATTCAAAGAAAATGTTTTATTTTATAAATATATGTCTCTTAAATGATTTCAAAATAGAAAGAGATATTTATTTAAAATGAATTTTGATTTCATCTATGTCAACATCCTTTGATGGGTTTTACACTTATTTAAAGTTGATTTGTTATGATACAAAACTTCAATATTATATTGAAGGTTTTGTGATTTTTTTGACTGTGGATGTTCTATTTTTATACCATTCATGGTTTATGGTGAAAGTTTTGACATTTCGTATGCTAGTTTTAATACGAATGTTTATGTTATGTTTAAACGTTTTCATATGGGAATGCATTGGACTTAATATGTGACGGGTGGAGCCCGCTATAGCTCCTCGATGCATCGGTAGGTCTCATGAGACAAACTAGTGTCTTGGAACAAGGCCTTGCCAAAATCTTATTTGTAGTCTTGGCACGAGGCCTTGGCTATGTGGTTATGATAGTCTGGCATTATGCATTCCATCATTATGAAAGTGGTTATTGATATTGCATGTGATTATTCGATTAGTAGAATATCCATGTGAATAAGTAAATGGAATTATTTCATTTTATTTATGCCATACTATGTTGAAGTTAAAGTTTAAAAGGCTTTTGTTTTAGTTATACATTGCCTTAAATGTTTATTCTTATTTATGAAAGTTTCCGCTATATTGTTATCCTTACTGGGCATTTGAGCTCACCCCTTTTCTATGTTTTATTTTCCCAGGATGTGAAGAAGTAAATTATGAATGACTTGCAGGGATATTATGTGGGGATATGAGTGTGGATTATGGAGACATTATGTTGTTGTAGTAGTTTTTCATTTTATGATGTAATGTAAAACTTATGAATATATCTATTTTTTCCAAGGCTACTAAACCAATCGGTCTTTCGAGATTTGATCTTTCTTGTGATCATGCCAATGTTATGTAATTAATGCCCCGACTCTGGGTAACTGGGGTCGGGGCGTTACAGTTGGTATCAGAGGAATTTTAGTACAAACCTTGGAAACTAGATTTAGATAAACTCTGATTAGAGCACGTAGACCTAAGATGAACTTTGAGGATTAGTATAGAAGAACTTCCTAGAATTTTGGTATTGTAGAGATTTTGTGAGTTTTCCAAACAATACATCCCTGTCTGGATATGAGCAGGTAGAGGCGGCTCTGGCACAGATGTACCTAGGGGTAAAACCCGAAAACACCGCTTTGAGCTAGACTCGAACGGGAACTGGTGCACGACAATGGGCCTTGCTGCACTCTTGGTTATGACACTCCCGGGGGATATGCTTAGGATAACTCTCATTTTCTTTACAAATCGTTATGAAGGGTTTATGAGTATATACTTCCTCCAAGAAAACATTTTTATGATTATGGATTATATCCATAAATAGTTCAATTTATGTTAAGTGTTTTATAAGTATGTGATTATGTATTTTGATTCATAAACTGATCTAGTTTATGCCATTGTTTAGAAATGGCGCCTAGTGGAAGAAATGGAAACTGTATCAATGCACGCACTCCATGTAGGGATTTCCCTCCTGCTCAAGATAATTATAGTGGGGCTGGTGATGCAACTGGTGCCGATCAGCTAATCACCATACTGGGACAACTTACGCAGGTTATGAATAATAACCTTACCCGTATGGAGCACCCTGATCCGCAGTGTTGAGGATCAATGTTAGATCGAATCACGAGGCAACAACCACCAACGTTCAATGGGAGTTCAAATCCCTTAGTAGCTGAGCAATGGATAAATTCCCTAGAGAAAATATTTCAGGCTTTGGGGAGCAGTGAAAGGGAAAAAGTTATCATGGCAGTTTACCGCCTCACTAGAGATGCTGATCAATGGTGGTCATTGATTCAAAACATGAAGGAAGATGATGAAGTATCAAATATGGAATGGAGGGAGTTCAAAGATCTGTTTTTAGAAAAATACTTCCCTCGCGACCATCGAGCAGATATGAAAAGGCAATTTCTAAGTTTGAGACAGAAGGAGGATGAGAATGTCGCAAAGTATGAGGCTAACTTTACAAGGTTAGCAAGGTACGCTGGTGATTATATACGTAACCAAAGAAGTAATATTGATTGTTTCTTTTATGGGTTAAAACCATTTCTCTGTCGAGCATTAGTCTCACAATCCTTTTCATCGTACGAAGACATTTTCTCATGTGCTATCAAGACCGAAAAGTAATTCTCTAAGTATTAGGACTTTAAAGAAAAGCAAGAGAAGAAGAGACATGCTGATCAATCTGGGAATGGAAATAAGGGGAAGAAGGGAAAGGTTGAATATCCATCCTGTGGTAAATGCGGGAAGAAACACCCTGGTACTTGCATGAAGGGAATGTGAGTCTGTTACAAGTGTGGTGAAAAAGGCCACCAAGCTCGTGATTTCAAGGGGAAGAAAGAAGCTACCAACGTTCAGTGCTACAATTTCAGGGAGATGGGGCATTATGCAAATGAATGTCCTAAGCGTCAGGAGATCTTACCTCAGAAAAGGCCAAGGGATCAAGGCCAGGCTTATGCTATCACTACTGCTGAGGTAGAAGCTCCGAAAGACATGGTGGCAGGTAATTTAATGATTTCCTCAAGTTTAGAAAATGCATTATTTGATTCTGGATCATCTCATTGTTTCATATCTTCCCAGTTTTCTAAGAAAATTAGATATTTCCAATTTTATTTAATAAGGGAGTTGTCAGTTAAAACTCCTAAGGGAAGTATCATTGCAACAAAGTTTTGTGAATAAGTCCCCATTAGAGCACATAAATTTTCTTTATCTGCTGATCTCATCGTCATACCTATGATTGAGTTTGATATAATCCTCGGTATGGACTGGCTTTCAGACTATGATGCGAAGATTTATTGTAAGAAGAAAGAGGTTACGATTCTTGATGATAATGATAAGGAACGCCTTATTTTTAGAGCAGAATCATCACCACCTAATTCTTATTTAGATCCACCCCCAGTACCTCAACTTAATTCAATTATTGGGGAGGAAGAGAATGAAATAACTGTCGGTGAGGAAAGGAATGTTCAAATAGAGGATGTACCTGTTGTGAAAGAATTTGTAGATGTATTTCCGGAAGATATACCTGGACATCCTCCAGAATGAGAAGTTGAGTTTTCCATTGATTTGATTCCTGGATCAAGGCCTATATCGAAGACCACTTATAGAATGGCCACTGTATAATTAGTCGAACTAAAGAAACAACTAGAGGAATTGAGTAATAAGGGATTTATTCGCTCTAGTGTTTCTCCATGGGGAGCCCCTGTTCTTTTTGTTAAAAAGGAAGATGGATCTATGAGGTTATGTATCGACTACAGGGAGATCAATGCTATAACGATAAAGAACAAGTATCCCCTACCTCGTATTGATGATTTATTTGACCAACTACATGGAGCTCAATACTTTTCAAAGATTGACCTTCTATCTGGATACCATCAGTTGTGTGTGAAGAAGGAAGACATTCTGAAGACAGCATTTCGAACCAGGTACGGGCATTACGAGTTTACCGTAATGCCGTTTCGATTGACTAATGCACCCTCTGTATTCATGGATCTGATGAATAGAGTTTTCAAGGAGTATCTCGATGAATTTCTGGTGGTATTTATTGATGATATCTTGGTATACTCCAAAACCTATGAAGATCACGAAAATCACTTGCGCATTATCTTGAAGACTCTGAGGAGGCATGAATTATATGGGAAGTTTACCAAGTGTGAATTCTAGCTTCATGATATTTCTTTTCTTGGCCATATTGTCTCTAAAGATGGAATCTTTGTTGATACTTCTAAGACCAAGGCAATCCAAGAATGGCCATCACCTACGAGTATAACTGAGGTACGTAGTTTTATTGGTTTGGAAGGTTATTATCGACGTTTCGTCCAGAATTTTCCCCGATTGGCTAACCCATTAACGAAGCTCACACGTAAAGGGGTTAAATTTGTTTGGACAAAAGAGTGTGAAGAATGTTTCAAAGAACTGAAGAAAAGATTAGTCAATTCTCCTATATTGACTCTACCATCGGGGAATGATGGGTTCGTTATTTATAGTGATGCATCAAAGAAAGGACTTGGCTGTGTCCTTATGCAGAATGATAGAGTTATTGCCTATGCATCACGACAGTTGAAAATTCATGAACAAAACTATCCTACTCATGATCTCGAGTTAGCAGCTGTGATCTTTGCTTTGAAGATATGGAGGCACTACCTCTATGGTGAAAAATGTGAGATTTATACTGATCACAAGAGTTTGAAGTATATTTTCTCACAAAAAGAACTCAACATGAGGCAAAGGAGATGGCTTGAATTACTCAAGGATTATGATTGTACGATACACTACCACCCGGGGAAGGAAAACAAGGTGGAAGATGCTTTGTGTAGAAAAGACCATGGAGTTTTGAACAATATGAGAATTGAAAGGGATCCAATTTTCATGGATCTAGTGAAGATGGACATGGGAATAACCAGGGAAGGTGAAACATCAATGCTTTTTCAAATGGTTGCCAAACCATCTTTACTAGAAAGGATTAAGAGTTCTCAGACCGATGATGAAGAATTTTAGAAGAAGATTAAAGCTGTGAATGATGGGAGATTGAGAGACTTTGTGTATGGAGATAGAATTTTGAAATTCGGGAAGAGACTTTGTGTTCCCAATTTACCTGATCTAAAAAGGGAATTGCTGGATGATGCTCATAGTTCCAATTTCTCTATACACCCTGGGAGCACAAAAATGTATAGAGATTTGAAGGAACATTTTTTGGTGGGACAACATGAAGAGCGAGATTGCTGATTTTGTGTCAAGATGTATGGTTTGTCAACAGGTGAAAGCTGGAAGGCAACAGCCTGGAGGAGTCATGCAACCTATTCCCATACCGGAGTGGAAATGGGACAATATTACGATGGACTTTGTCATGGGGCTACCAAATACTCCTAGAAGGAATGATGCAATATGGGTTATTGTTGATCGCCTTACTAAGCCAACACATTTTCTTGCTATAAGAGAAGATCTACCCCTGGAACGTCTAGCGAGACTATACATTAATGAAGTTGTGAGACTTCATGGAGTACCCCTATCGATTGTTTCTGATCGTGATCCCCGTTTTACTTCAAGATTTTGGAAAAGTCTTCAGAAATCTCTGGATACTGAACGTCATTTGAGCACTGCTTACCACCCTCAGACAGATGGACAATCAGAACGGACTATTCAAACCCTAGAAGACATGTTGAGATCTTGATCACTTGACTTTCAGGGTATGTGGGATCAATATTTACCATTGGTAGAATTTTCCTATAACAATAGCTTCCATTCGAGTATTCAGATGGCACCATATGAAGCGTCGTACACCAACCTGTTGGGATGAGGTTGGTGAAAGAAAACTTGTAGGCCCAAAACTGGTGGAGGAAACGGTGGAAAAGGTGAAGGTAATCCAAAATCACATCAAAGCAGCACAAAGTAGGCAGAAGAGCTATGCTGATAATCGAAGGAAGGATTTGGAATTTCAAGTCGGTGATCATGTTTTCTTGAAGGTATCTCCATGGAAGGGTGTCATACATTTTGGTAAGAAATGTAAATTGAGTCCCAGGTACATCGGACCTTTCGAAATTCTAGAACGAATTGGGGTTGTAGCTTACCGATTGGCAATGCCGCCAAGTCTCTCCAAAGTTCACGATTTGTTCCACGTATCTCTGTTGAGAAAATACATGCCTGACCCAACGCATGTACTCAACTATGAGGAATTATAACTGGAACCCGATCTGTCTTATTGTGAAGAGCCTGTCAGGATTCTTGATACAAGAGAACAAGTACTGAGAAACCGGACGACGCGTCTGGTAAAAGTTTTGTGGAGAAATCATAAGATGGAAGAGGCAACGTGGGAACCCGAGGAACTTATGATGAAGAACCACCCGAGTCTTTTTATGCATTAATACCCTAGAAATTGCGAGGAAGCAATTATTTGAATGAGGGAAGAATGTAACACCCCAAGCTTCCACGGTACGTTTCCCTTCGAATAATGCGATAGCGTGTGTTGTACGCAACCTCGAGTTCTAACACACACCACAACTAATTTAACTAGCCGTTGTGAATAGTAATACCTAATTTTTGAAATCATATATATTTTATATTTCAAAATGGACTTCATTTTTGGATTCGGAATATTGAAATTAGCCTAGGGTGAAATTTTGGTACTTTTCGGATAACTTTTATATTTTGATGAATAGTGAAAAATACTAAATTTTAATTAAAATCAACTTTTTTAATCAAAATAATTAATATTGATAAATTATGAATTTGAGTGGTTTTAAAGTATATTTAGAATATATTTTTACCATTTAATTTAATGTTTGTCATTGGACATAATTTCAAAATTAAACCAGACATAAACAAGTGTCAATCTTTTGATAGTTATTATCTCTTAAAAACACGCTTTTTTATTTTAACAACGGGAATTAATTTTAAATTAATTTCTGCCACTTTTGTGTTTTGAATTTGGAAAAATGGATTACATATTTGGAATCAGGATGTCCAAATTATGTAAATAGGTAACTTTTATTTTTACACATTTTGAATAATTACTGCGGTAAATATTTTATTTACCATGGTTAAAGGGTAAATCCGGTAAATAAGGGTTAAAAAATAATATTATAATAATACAAAATTACCCTAAAACGTTTCCTAACCTTATTGGTGGACACATACCCGACCATGGGCATCCTTGGGTCGATTTGGGGACCCCTTAAATCCACTTGTATGTGGTAGGGACACATTATATTAATAAAGATAAAATAAAAAAAAATGGCATAAGCTTACATCTTTTAGAAGAACAATTTTTACATAGGGTTATACATGTTGGATTTTCGATTATAAATATTCATTAGAAAGCTAAAAGGATTTCCTACATAATTATATTTTATTTATAATTTTTAGACAACAAATAATTTAAATTATTAATGACACAATAATGATGAAATGTTTACCTCATTAATAAATCATTTAAATAAATAAGATTATAACGATTAAAATATTATCTAAAACCTGTCCAATTCTTATTGGTTGATGTTATTTAGAAAATGAGTCATCTTATCTTCGACCTCAATTATTTTTGGACCATTATAAACCGAATATAAATATATTATAAAGTAATACTTTCACTCTTTCCTAAAGAGCCCCTCCTCTCCCTTATAAAAGGAGACCACTTCTACTCATTCCTCACACCTCTCAAGCCACTTGGCTCGTCCAAAACCTGCCCAAATACTCTCCCAACATCCCTCACTACAACCTAGAGGCCATATTTTGATCAGAAATCCAACCTAAGGAGCCCTTTTGATCAAATCAAAAGGAAGACCCCGAAGAAGAGGTAATGATTTCACCACCCTTTTTCAAGTTCCTTTCTTCTTCCACTTCTTCTTTCTTTGTTCTTACCATTCTAAAATAATAACTCCAGTATCTCACATATACTGTGATGTTATTATAAATATGGTACAACCATAT